>RWGZ01001580.1:291687-477211 GCA_009725065.1 Utricularia reniformis
GTAAGCGGAGTAAACATAGTAAATTAAAAGAAGGTTCACAGTTAGGAGTTTAAATGAACACTAAATCGAATCGAAAGGGGTGTGAATAAAAAAACAGAAATCTCGGGGCGAGGTGAGAACACCAAACCCGGCATCGTGTTCATGAGCACGGTCAGCCACCGGTAGGGCATGTCCGAGGAAGGGATACATGAGTTCTCCGGAACAGAATTGTGCGCATTACAGAGCCGAACGGAACCGGATAGGAACGGGGTAGCGCCCGGGCCCTGTCCGGGGAAGGAAAGCATATATTCTCGTCGAGCCAACTAACAGCTAACGGTTGGTTTGGGCGAGACATGTTGTCGGGCATGTAAAAACCGACCACAGTAGAAAACCAGAAAGACTAGGGAGAGGGAGTATAAAAAGAGAAGAAAGGATAAGCGAATAAGTAAGATAAAAGAAGGAAAGTGAAAGGGATAAAATCTTGCTAATTAATTTGTTATACAGAAGTTTCCTTTAATTGACTATGACCGTTTTACAGATTTTGTAGGGGGAGGACCGGAGGCTTAGGTGACATTGGAACTAAGGTCGTCGATCGTCCACTGTACGAGTCACCCTTTTGATTTCGTTTGGTTTGTAATTAGCTAGTTGTATTTTGAAAAATGATGATATTTCCCGGTGTCAAGTGATGTTTTAATTTAAATGCTTATTTTCATTTCGCTTGCGCATAGACCTTGTTAATGTCTGGTTTACGGTCGTTACACTCATCACAATCATCCAATCGGTATCCTTGATTATCAAAATCACCGCTTCATGTTAGGTTTACCCCGGTGGGTAATACTCTTCAACTATCCCCCGACCTCAATTCCCAACACTTTGGGTTTCTGTCATCTTGCCCAGCTTTGCGTGTACTAACCTCGATGTTCAACTAGTTTTCCCTTGAGTTCCACAATGACTTGCAACTTGCTTTGGCTCTTGACTCCAAGAAGGCGAGGCATTAAGCTCTGAACAAGAGAGCATAAAAGACTAGGTATAGATTGCCAGAACGAGCAAGGCCGACTGATAAGTCATCTCATCAAACAAGTCTAAAAATCAATGACACTTAGCTTGTTAATTCATCTTTTGTTAATTGATGCTAGGGTAGTTCTTATTGATTCCTGCAAAGGATGAATCTGCAGCAAAGAAGTGTTTAGGAGCACATGAGAGATAAGCAATTGAATGTTAGGGCAATGTGAATTTTGGAATGAGCATTCATCAAATTACATGATGTTAAAAGTTATGTTTTTATAGTGGGGCAACAACACCACTATTCACATGACAAAAGTCACATTAGTGTTTTAGAGTTTAACAAAAAAGACATCGATATTCAATTATTTTCCTGCAATTTCTTTCCTTCTTAAAACACCTAGCAGTTTTCTCCAACACCCTCCTTGACTAGTGAGTGTGGGATATCCCGGAAAGCTTAAATGAATCACTCCAATTTTTGACTTGTGGTGGAGGAACAATGTCTTCCCTAGACCCTTTGTGAATATATCTGCTCGTTGGTCCTCTGACATCACGTGCATATAAGCAGATTGAATGTTAGGGCAATGTGAATTTTGGAATGTCATTCATCAAATTACATGATGGTAAAGTTATGTTTTATAGTGGGGCAACAACACCACTATTCACATGACAAAAGTTGTATTAGCGCTTTAGAGTTTGACAAAAAAGATATCAATATTCAATTCTTTTCCTGCAATTTCTTTCCTTCTTAAAAACACCTAGCAGTTTTCTCCAACACCCTCCACACTAGTGAGTGTGTGATATCCCGGAAACTTAAATGAATCACTCCAATTTTTTACTTGTGGTGGAGGAACAATGTCTTCCCTAAGCCCTTTCTGAATATATCCTCTCGTTGGTCCTCTGACATCATGTGGTTAAGCTCAATTTCATTGTCACTGATGTTTGAATTTGTTACCGTTGCAATTGAGGAATCTCATGACATTGATGTTATGTCTATTGAGGAATTGATGGGTTCCCTACAAGCGTACGAAGAGAGATTTCGTCAAAGTAATGAACCATATGGTCAATTATTGCAGGTTAAAGCGGGAATGAACAAGAGTGAAAAAGAGGATTAAATTTCAGTGATTGTTGTTGTTGAAGAAATTATGGACGTGGTCGTGAAAGAGGTAGTAAAATTGACTGCATTTTTTTTATGGAAGAGTGAGGAAGAGATTGAGAAGACAAAGAAAGTAGAAAGTTTCACATGTGTTTTGATGATAACCGTTCAAAGGTTTAATATAGGAAATATAAAATTACGGCAAGACACAACAACTACTATAATCATTACATACTTTAGGTTGAAGACATGTAGTAGGGCTATGCTTATAGTAGTAGATGAAGAGTTGCAGTGGACCACATTTCAACAGCCCCCATCAAGCTGGAAGGCAGATACAATCATTCTCAACTTGAGCACAAAATAACCAAATACCATGTATGGTTGAACATTCATGTAGAAATCAGAGTGATGCAACTTGGATGGCAAAAAATAGGTTAGATATAGCTTGCTATGTAATGTTCATGAACGACATGCCAATCGATTTCAATATGTTTGCTTAGTACCTGAAATAACCGGATTTTGCGTAATGTGTATCGTAGCGCAGTTATCACAATATAAGGGGGTTGGAAGAGCAATATGAAAAGGAATTTGACTTGCACTAGTGGCCATACTTTGATATTCGGCTTTAGCCGACGATCGAGCTACGGTATGTTGTTTCTTGGTTTTCCTTGAGATGAAAGATTTACCAAGGAACACAACATATGTTGTTGTAGATTGTCGGGGTAAGGGGCATGATCCCCAATCAGAATGACAATAGCTATATAGTTGGGGACCATCATCAACTAGATAGAAGAGGCCTTGATTGGCAGTTCTTTTTAGGTAACGAAGTACTTGACGTAGTGCATGCGAGTGAGCATCGTGGGGTTGATGAACAAATTGACTTAAAAGACTAACAGAGAATGTCATATTTGGCCATGAAATGGCCAAGTAAAGGAGCCGTCCAACAATATGACGATAAATTTCAGGAGACGACATGAGTTTTTCGATATCATTCGGAAATTGAAAAACACCATTTAATGGCGCAATTGAATGGGTACAATCTTGCATACCATCACCAGATAATATGTCCACGAAATACCGATGATTAAAAATTAAACCTCTTTCATTTCTAGAGATCTGGAGGCCTAGATAATAATGAGCCTCTCCCAAGTCTTTAATGCTGAATTTTTTATCTATAGCAAACTTGACAGTAGAGATTTGATGAAGACAAAATCATGTTACGAGCAAGTCATCCACATACACTAAGATGAGAGTGATCTATATTTTTGTATATTCAATTTTAAAACTTTGAATTTTTGCATATTGTTTACCCCAAGATTAGAAAATTAGATAAGCAATGTTGAAATTTGTCCAGTATCACAAAATAAATCCTCATAATTTAGACATTATTGCCTAAAACAACCTCCGAACTTTTCGAAATTGACAATTTTAATTCCTATGATTTCATTTGGTTAATTAATTCTGTTAATTTGAATTACTCATAATCAACTTCACCTTCTTGTTGGGTTTGTGTCGGCTTCAACACAACGTGGTTCCTGAAGGCATTATCAACGTCTTTCTACACACTTGCAAGGATTTATGCTATGGTTTATCAAAATGGGTTGAAGTGGTAACCATAAAAAGGATAACACCAAAATCGAGGTAAAATTCCTCACTTCCACTCTTTTCCCTCAATTTGTATTTCCCCGGGTAATATTCTAATGAAGATGTATTAATTTTATTAATATTGTTGCTTTAAAATGGTATCAAACATTGCTCTTATATTATTTATCATCATACTACTAATGGTTTTCCTATGTATCTTACATTGAAGTCAAGTGCATTTTAAATAAAATTGTGCACACCAATAGGAATGATTGAAGTATGAAATTAGGTGATATTGCATGCTCATCGCACAACATACCGAACCTCATTGGGATGTCACAATTTCAGTTGATTTATGGAAAAAAACTTGTCATATGCCCGTTGAGCTACAACATAGGGTATTCCGGGTAATCAATGCATTCAACGTTGACTTCGAACCATTTGGATAGTAAAAACTAATTTGAAATCGATGAACTCGAAGAAATAATGTATGACACCAATGAATTTAATAATTCCTTCAAGGAGAAAGTCATGAATGTGCATGACTAGAATTTACGAAGAAATAACATTCGTGATGCCCAAAAAATTCTATTTTTTAATTCATGTCATCGTTTATTCCAAGGAAATTACATAAGCATTGGATTAGACCATTTGAAGTTACTCAAATCTTCAAACATGGTGCACTCACGATCTGAAGCTATGAAACAAGTAAGACGTTGAAGGTAAACGATCATCGCTTGAAACCATATTGCGAGAATCATCCAATAAAATTGGTCGATGACATCAACTATCACATTGATCAAAGCATTTGATGATCTCAAACACCATGTTTTATTTTTGCACTCCGTTAATTTTTCACAGTTATAATTTACTTGTGTCCTTTGTTTAATTTTAGTTTGAATATGCTTTTGTCGCTGATGAGAACTTTAGGACCGGACACCCTGCAATGGATGAGACCCAATAACGATTGGGCCGATCCATATGGTGGAAGCGATCTTGTGCAGCCCATTAGTATACTTAAGGTAAAATAGCCCGATGTTCTGCGAGAGGACCGAAGATAACCTTGGCGAAATAAAACGTTTTCTGACAACTGGCTCCGTGGTTCGGTCCAAACGGTTACAAACCCACGCTTCGGACCTTCACACGTTTACCACGCCTCGGGCCCGATCACGCAGACCACGCCTCGGTCCCGGCCTCGTTTTACATCGCGCGACAAAAACCTCTAACAAACCTGTCAGAGGCGGTTATAGAGTGTGAATTACACACGTCATTAACTCTATAAATACAGAGCACAATGACGGAAATAGGAGGACTCTTTGGACGCGTAAGAACAGACCGTTACCCTGCTGAAGTTCTTACTGCTTTCTTATTCCTTGTCATTTTCTTTAAACCTCTGTTGTACTCTGTAATTGATTGCTTGATTAGTGAACATGCTAAGAGCTTAATTCGCTCTTAGTCAAGTGGTTTTCTCCCCAATTCCTGGGGTTTCTACTATAAATCGTTGTGTCTCATTGTTATTTCCAGTTTCTTAATCGTTTTCCCATAAAAAACAAATCAAAACCGAGTTCGTTTGCTGACGAACCGGATGACTGTTGGTACCTCCTAAAAAGGGACCATAACAGTCGCTAACCCCAAATTAGAATTCGATTTCGCACTAATCTCACCCTAATATTATCCTAATCTAAAATTTGAGTACAATGAGAGGTCTTGACATAGGTCATTCTTTGCCATTACCACCCAACAAAATTACGAAGGCTCGATGATGATCTGCTACACGACATCAAGCTACTTAGACGACACTATAAGCCCTTACATAGTCCAAGCACGTCCACTCAAATGATGTTACGCGGCACGTCAATATAAAGTCATCTTCAACCTTGTCCGCCCGAAAAATTAATTCTCTCATCTACATCAGTTTTCTCTCTGTACACATCATCATACATATTTTTATAAATAACTTTTCTTTCAACTATACAATAATGTCCGGACAAGTATAATTTTATTCATTTTTTGTATTTACAATCTTTTTAAAAACAACATATTTTCTATGAATATTTGGATTGAAATTTTTGTATCATATCGATTGTAACCATTATTAATATATTCGGATATTATTCATAATAAGAACATATCGAAATACCGTTCAATCGTAATATTATATAAAAATCATATTTATAATTTGTAGATAATGTAAAAAAAATACATTTAATATTTATATTTTATAAATAAGTATTTAAAAATATCTCGAATTAATTATAATATTAACTAAATTTTTTACTTAATAAATTTATAATTTATTTATATTCTAATTAATATAACAAATATTTTAATAATAAAGTTTGAGGAAAGAGCTCTCCTTCCTCAAACAAAACTGCGGCAACTTATGTGGCATTTTTTTTTAAAAAAATAATGACACGTGGTGGGCACCCAATCATACTGAACGTCCACGGTTGTGGAAGGCTTAAGAGGAACGGTGGTCGCCCCCTTTTGCACGCAACTCTCCAACCAATATTTTAATTCCGATCTATATATTGGTTGTATTCGACGGGTATGTGAAGTACCGATAGTTTACTCGTTACCATCCGATATTGGATTTTAGAATCAGATGATTGATTTTTTCGTATTAAAAAAAATTTAAAAATATTATGATTTTTTAAAATTTTTTTTTTAAAAAAATTGTACAGGAAAATATATCAACCGTATCGATCTCAACCAAAACTTAATTTTGGTATAAAAACATTGACACGACTCAATCACCGATCCCCGTAGCCAACACTTCGACCACAAGAACGGGCTAAGAAACACAAAAGAAAGCTTGCCACCTTCTAGGCGCACTGTTCGAAGGGTTAACAATCGATGACCCTTGTCCCCAAACATGTCACTACAGAAGCCCTTGAACGTGTTCCTAAGTCACTGTTGGCGACACTCGTCCCTAAGTCGGATATAGATCTAGAATCTAATGTTGGATTCAAGATGTAGAATCGATGAAAATTAAAAGAACAGTTGATAGAACAGCTATGGTTGGAAAAGTGATAAGGGCTTTGGGAATGGTACCCCGAATTAGATGAGACCCAAACATACTGGCTAATCCAAATGACAAGAAACGAACATACGCAGCCGAAGATCCTAAGCTTAACCCATTCAAGATAACTAGCCCGAAGTCCTACATGACCAATGGAGCCCAAAGGCCCATTTATTGGCAGGACCGAAGTTAGGGTTAGATATAGCTCGGTGCTTCGGGGACCGATCTCCCAGATCGGTCCAGACGGTTACAGCGGGCTTCGGACATGCACATGTTTTCTGCGCTTCGGACATGCTCACGTTGTCTGCACTTCGGGCTTATCCACCTTTTCTGTCAAGGGCAAAACGACTTTGTCAGAGGCGGTTACAGAGCGTTTTCCACGCACGTTTCTCCTCTATAAATACAGAGCTTAAAGGCAAGCTCGAGAAGACCTTTTGGATGCGTGAAATAGGTGGTTACTTTGCCAATTTCACTCCTCGCGCTTTCTTATTACCTTAGTCATTTTCTCATGTTTTTTACTGTTTGTATTCACGAAACATTTGATTAATATATTGACTAAGAGAATTTCCAAGCTCTTAGTCATGTGATTTTTTCTTATTCTCTAGGGATTTTCCACAATAAATCGCTATGTTTACTGCTTATTCTTTATTTCATAATCGTCCCCTACAATCTAAACAAATCAAAAACAGGTTCGTTATATTGCGAACCGGTTGACTGTTAGTACCTAGGTTTTTTTTACCACAACAGTTTGGCGCCGTCCGTAAGGACGATTTTCTGATTCCCATTTGAGGTCTCTCCATGGGAAGGAAAAGCAAAGGCATGGCGACTGGAAACTCCACGAATGAAAGTGACGTGCTTCCCAATAATCTTCCAGCCCCAGCTTTCTCCTTGCAGGACCTGAAGTCTGTTATTCGAAAGGTGGTGCAGAGATGTAGTTTGTTACTAGCCCTATTCCTAAAAGTAGAGGGTACGAGAGTGACCCTAAAACGCGTAGCTCCGATGAAGATGAGATTCTAAAGCGCGGAGTAACTATGAAGAGGCATATATATCTATCCACCCCACCTTCTCCAGTAAGAGTACCAACGCCCGTTCCAGGGACCGACCAGGAACGCATGTATGAGCGTATTAATGAGCTCACCAGACAACTGGAAACTCTGCGTATGCAAAGGGATTTTGAGCCCGATTTTGGGCAGATTCCTAGACTATTCTATAAGGCCATGGAGGCCCCGATCAAACAGAGTAAGAACGATGATTGGTGGCATAACCTACACGATGCCCAAACATCATCCCAACAATCTGGCAACGTCTCTGTTGCATTAGGAGATTTGATGCTCCTTTTTTCTGAGGAGATCTGGGCGACAGTCCAAGATTGGCATTATCGCAACCTCGTGGGGTTACCAACGTTTAGGGGTGACGGGGATCCTATATATCACGTCGTAGATTTCGAATTAAGGATGTGAACGGTTCGAGCCTCAGACTCACTGAAGTGCCGCATCTTTGCGGCAGGTTTGCAAGGCTATGCCCGAATCTGGTTCAAAAACTTGCTAGCTCGATCCATACAGTAGTATGGGGGATTTATTGTGGCTTACTCTGAGCAGTTTGTGTCGAATGTAGGACCGCCCCGAAGCATGCATGAACTATATCATCTAAAATATATCCCAGCAAAGATGAGTTTACGGTCCTTTATGGAGAAATTTAATAAAACCACTCAGGTTTCAAGCTAGAGCTCAGAGACAAAATCGATATTCTACAGTAGGTCTTGGGACCGTGTGGCCTTTTGGCCAGTTTGGTAAAAAGTAACTATGGGAAAGCTTATACAGAAAATCAACAAATATATTAAGGTGGATGAAGCGATGTGAACGAACTACAGGAAGCCTAATGAGAATTCTGAGCTCATAGGTGATCATATGGCTTCATACTCCAAGAGACCGTCCCGAGAAGTAGGGGCTGTGACCGAGAAGAATGTTCCCCCAAAGAGGGAAGAAAAACTGGTGAATTGTGAGTTGCATCATAACCACGATCACCCGACTCTAAAATGCCGCTACTGCAAAAGATAGTAGCGATAATGACAAAAGAAAAGCCCAATCAGGATTATCCTAAGGGCAAATGTGCTGAATCTCCACGAAGGGGCCGCCAAGGTGACGATCGTCATAGGCCGCGGGGCAGAGTATGAAAGAGGCCCGCACGGTCGAGATAACCGTGGGCAGAGCAGGAGATGACGTTATCGGGGTCTGGGCGGCAGGGCCCCGCAAAACGAAGGTGTGAGACAAGAGAATCCTCCTCTCCCACCAGCTGAAATGGACACTTAGCCTCCGCAAAATGAGGCAGTTCCGAAGGAGCGTGAAGTCGCCGGGGATATTTATGTTATCTCTGGCGAAATAAAAATTAATGAATCAGTCCATGACCAAAAGAGAGCATCACTCGGGAATTCCGAAGATAGTGATGAATCTGTCGCGCTAATCAAGTATGATGCTGCTTAGCGGTCCTCTTCTTACGAGGACACTATTATCTTTCACCGTGGCTGATCGGGAAGGTGTTACTGATCCATGTGATGATCCTCTTATCATCACTGGAATTATTGCCAACCGTCGGGTCCAAAGGATCTTGGTGGACACCGAGGCTTCATGCAATCTTATAAAGCGCAAAGTGGCTGAGACGCTAGGTGCTCGGTTCATGATCTCCCCATCGCTAATATCACCCTCTGGGCCTTCGATCCGAGGAGTGTCATTCCATGTGGGAAGATCTTATTCCCAATTACCTTAGGAGTTCAATTCAAGGACTGAACGGAGACCCTTGAATTTATTATCGTTGAAGTCGACTTTGTATGCAACGCCATTATCGGATGGACCGGGCTTAGCAAGTTTGAGGAGGTCTCTTCTATTTATCATATGATGGTCAAGTTCACCTCCGTAAATGGAGTTATATCTGTAAAGGAGGATCAAACAGTAACAAGACAGTGCTACATGAGCTCGTGCTTAACTTTGGCACCAATAAAGAGGGCTCGAGTGGATTTGCTGGAAGAGCCACCGCACCCGAGGCAAGCGATGTAACCCATCGGGTTCAAATTGATCAACTTGGTTGAGGGGGACTCAACCAAGACAACTCGCATCGGGGCACATTTGACCCCTTCTTTTAAAGAAGAATTAGTCCACTTGCTGAGAAGCCACGTGGATGTATTTGCTTGGACCCCGGACGATGTTCCGGGGGTTGACCTATTCGAGAGTGAGCATTGGATCAATACCGCGCTCGAAGCTAAGCCTATTCGGCAAAAGAGGAGACGTTATTCTCCTGAAAATATTAAAGTAATTCGAGAGGAAGTGAATAAGCTGCTGCGAGCTGGGTTTATCAGAGAAATCCACTATACTGAATAAGTAGTCAACCCTGTAGTGGTTTCTAAGGCAGATGGAAAATGGAGAATGTGCATCGATTTCACCGATGTCAATATTAGCCGCGAATCTGACCCATTCCCCTGCCACATATCGATCGCCTGGTGGATGCTGTTGCTGGTAGCACAATTATGAGTACTATGGATGCTTACTCCGGGTACCATAAGATCTTCCTTGCTGAAGAAGTCGGCTTTCATGACCGAAGATGTGTGTACTGTTTTGTGGTCATGTCTTTTGGCTTGAAAAATGCTGCAACAACATGCCAGAGGTTGGTTAACAAGATATTTAGAGATTTGATAGGCCATATGATGAAAGTGTATGTTGATGATATAATTGTCAAATCCATGAATGATGAAGAAGATATTTCTTATTTGTCTCACTGTTTCGAAGTATGGCGCAAATATAAGCTCAAACTAAATCCGAACAAGTGCTGCTTCGGGATCCGAAGTGGAAAGTTCTTAGGATATTCTGTTTTCAAAAAAGGCATAGATGTCAATCGTGAGAAGGTATAGGCCATCATTGACATGCAACCTCCGAGAAATAAAAAGGAATTTCAAAGTCTAACTGGTCGACTAGCTGCATTGAGCAGATTTATTTCTAGATCTACGGATCGAGCCTTGCCCTTCATAAGAGTATTAAGGAAAGCAAGTCATCTAGAATGGACCGAAGAATGTGATTGGGCCTTCTCAAAACTGATTTGAGCACTCCCCCTGTGATGGTGAGTCTAAGCAGCGATGAACCTTTGGATTGTACTTGGTTGTATTTGAAGTCGCTGTGAGCGCATCTCTGGTTACCATTAGAGATGATGTTCTCATACATGTCTATAAAGTGAGTCATTCTCTGGTATCGGCAGAGACCAGATACACCAACTTAGAAAAATTCATGTTGGCACTGAAGAAAGCTATATCTAAGCTAAGACATTATTTTAAGGCACAAAGGTTTATGTTTATACTGATTAGCCGTTGAAGGCAGTTCTGAATCAGACAGATCTAAACAACAGACTATCCAAGTGGGCTATCAAAATCAATTGTATGTACCTGGTATTCGTACCCCAAATTGCGATCAAATCTCAATTTCTTGCTGACTTCGTGGTTGAAATGACTCGATCATCGATATTCTTGAACCAAGAGGATGATCGATGAATTATTTATGTTGACGGATCAACCTTCGGAGGGAAGGGGATGGAATTACTCTCACAACGTTACAAGGTGGTCTTATTCATTCCGCAGTTAAATTCTTATTCTCAGGAACAATTAATATGGTGGAATATGAGGCGTGTTATCGGGAATGAACCTGGCCCGAAGGATGGGAGTTACTAATGTACGAATGATCTCATATTCCAAGCTAGTTGTTGAATAGTTTGCAGGAAGATTCGACACTCATGAACTCATGATGAAATTGTATCACGCCAAGGTCTTGGAAATATCTAAGAAGTGCAGCGAATTTTCACTTGACCACGTACAACGGGAACAAAACAAAGTTGCTGATACATTGGCCAGATTGGCCCCAAGTATACCACACATAGGACCGGGTACAGTATCGGTTCACATTCAAGATCGTCATTCGGTCGAGATCCCAGTTACCGAACAGTCAATTGAGGAAATCGAGGCTTTATGCCATGAACTTCAGTCTTGAGCATTGATGCCACTAAAAATCCTGGGGAACCCACGTGGATGGACCCCTTCATTAAATATCTGACTAATGGATATCTCCCTTAGAACACATCGGAAGACAGAAAGATTTAATTCCGAGCCAAAAGATTGTTTAAGAAGAGTTTCGAGGGACCGCTCTTGCGGTTTGTCCCCTATTGAGGCTGAAGCTGTCATGATTTATGTTCATGAAAGAATATGTGGTATCCATTCTGGGGTTCGATCCTTGTATCATCGCATTATCAGGGCAGGATACATTTGGCCAACTTTGCTAGAAATATACTAAGAAGTACACTAAACGTTGTGCTGTTTGTCAGTATCATGCTCCGGTCCCACAACAACCAGGGGCTCCCATATTGGTGACCCTGCTCCCTGTTTGAAAGATAGAGAATTGACATTCTGGGACCGTTCCCTAGATCGGTAGGGCAACGAAAATTCTACATTGTAGCAGTAAAGTATTATATCAAGTGGATTGAGGCAGAGGCTGCGGCCATAATTTCAGAGCGAGTTGTGAAAAATTTCTTATGGAAAAACATTGTGAGCTACTTTGGAGTGTTGCAGGCTCTGGTATCAGAAAACGAGCTCCAATTTCATGGAAAAACAGCTCAGGATTTCTTTATCAAATTGGGTATTACATAGCATTTCTCGTCAGTGACTTATCCCCAAACCAATAAACTCACGGAGGTGTCCAACAAAGTCATCCTGAAGAGATTGAAGACTAAATTGGAAGATTTGGGAGGAAAGTGACCCGAACACATTTATGAGGTCTTATGGGCTTATAGAACTACACCCCGCACTACGACTCTTGAATCCCTATTTTCTTTGGTATACAGGTATGAAGAAGTTAGCCTAGTGGAGGTGGTATTCGATCACCTCGGATAATCCAATATGACGAGTATATGAAAGATGAAATGAGATTGCTGGACCATGAGATAATTGAAGAAAAAAGAAATGATGTCTATATGCGTATATGTTAGTATCATCGAACCATGGAATGACCCCATAATAAACAAGTTCTACGTTCAGAGTTCTCTGAAGGCGACCTCGTTCTTAGAAATATAAGGGTTCAGATGAACGTCAAAAAACTGGGTAGAAACTGGAAAGAATCCTATCGAGTTTTGAAAAAATTGGAAGTTGAGGCTTATAAGTTAGAAACTTTATATGGCGATGAGATCCCATTAACTTGGAACATCATGAACTTTGTAAATATTTTATTATTAATGATACTTCTGAACCAAAAATATGTTTATCAAATTATGGAAAGAATACAGACGAGCATAATACAAACTATTTCTAGCTAGGTGTGTGACCGATTCTGGAGTTAGGATCTTTTGGACGAGTTTGGACTGGTGACCTTAGTCGTTCATCTATAAGGCTCCAAGTAGCAGTGACCGCTCTGACGAGTCAAATGCTACTTTGCTTGAAGAGTGCTTCGGATGGATCGTAAAACTCCTAGAACTCATTGCGAATTAAACATCCCCTTCGACGGTCTTCACCCTTCGGAAATGACCCTAATGCTTCTATGTTCTGCCATGAGAAGAGACAACATGGACAGAATTAGTCAATCAAAAGCAAGTAAAGCCTCTCTTGGGACTTATGAAGAACTAGCGCTCGACCGAAGTCTATCGCGGGACTTATATAGAACATGGGCTAGGCCGAAGCTTGTCACGGGACACATAAAAAACCGGGGCTACGCCGCTTGACATTATCATGATCATAGGGACGGATCAAGAGCGATCCTCATATGCATCTGAGAATTCAAAACTTATTAACCTTAGCCAAATTTCAATTTAAGTTATAAAAGGTAACCGAAGAGCTTAAGCTTATTGGTTAACCCCGAACTTATACTCAGTGAAAAATCAAAGAAGTGAAAAGCTTACACGAGATAAGCTTGAATGCTTATGCTAAATCTGAATTTAGTTCGTTTAACCTTATTTAAATTCTGAAAATGCAAACCGAAGAAGAGAAACTGGTTTTTTCATTTATAAAGGAAAGGGAAATAAGAAGCAGGGGTACAAGAATGTAAAGGTATTCCTAATCTATCTATCCCTATTCTTTATCCTTCTCCTCTTGTTCCTTCGGCTCGGTCTGGGCCACGAGCTGCTTCAGTTCTTCTTCTTGATCAACCACCTTTTGGTTGACTGATGTTTCTATCTCCTCAAAAAGATGAAAGAATGGGTTGTCCTCCCGGATGGGTTCCTCCAAGGTAGGAATAACCTTGAAGTCTCCATTCTTTTCCAAAGGGCCGATTTGCTTCCATCTTTCATCATCGGGTGAGAGCTCGAACTGTTTAGTAACCTAGCCCTGCATGTAGTCCATAAACTTGGCAAAATAAGCCACGTGGATGTTATCTGCCAACACAAATAACAACGGGGATCAGGCAAACCCAAAAGAGTCTCCCAGGCCGATACTTCCGCGGCGGCGCTGGCTTGAGCAAAACATTCCTCCAAGGTCGCCTTTTCTTCTTGAGTCTGAATGAGAAGTTCATTCAACTTATATCTCTTTTCCTGGGCCCGAACCTGAACTTGATTCATCTCCTCAGTCATTTCCCGCGCCTTCGCATCCAACTCCACGAACCGGGACCTCGAGGAATCTATTTCAGTCTGAGTTGTTTTGTATTTCCCATCTAGCTCAAAAACTTGAGTTTCTATAAGGGAGATTTGCGTCCCCACTCCTAGCAACTCGTTGTTCAGTTTGTCTCTCTCCTCTGGGACCGACACCAGTTCTCATTGTTTTATTTCAACTTGCCTTTTGGCTAGGCAAGTTAATCTTGGACTACTTGGGGGATCGACAGCTCGCTTCGGGCCTTATGAACGGTGACCGCGGCCATATATCCTTTTCGCAACATCTGTACAACAGTAAACATGAAAATTTGAACCCTCAAGTATTTCAAAAGGTAAAACTTACCATTGTTGCGATATTGAGAAATTCCCCGACCATTTTCTCCCCTGGCACGTCTGGCTGAACATTGTCAGGGTTTTCTTTACGTAAGCACGGAAATCCTCCAAAAAGGCGTCTCTCCAGGACGCCATCTTCTTGCTTTTCTTGACCATGTCCATCAAGTCCATGGCAAACTCTAAGTTCGAGTTTGTCCTCGGGGTCGGGGCAGGGTCCTTTATTACAATCCATTTGTTCGGGTCAGGGATCGGTTTCCCCCCGATCTTCTTCAACCTCTTCAGCTGCTTCAGCCATCCTTTCCATTTGCCTAAAAGAACGGGTGGCAGGGAGACATTTTCTCCCAAGTTTGGGCTCGGGAGAACCACTTCGACCCTAGCGGCTCCCTGCAACAACAAGTTTATCAGGTTAAGACTGATAGGGGAGCAATTCCCGATCCTATACAAGCTGATTAAGCTCATAGAATGGAGTTTGGCCATTATCACCTCCTCCACCACTCCTATTACCCGCAAAGTGGGCCCCTTGCCGCTGGAGGGTTCCCCTATGCAGCGAAGGGTCAATGTGTCCGCAGTAGTGGAGCTCGTTGAACGGGGTCCTACCGACGATGATCCCAATGGAATCAACGTGCCCGCAATTGCAGATTCCGAAGGTTGAGCAACATCTGGTGCGCCCTGTTGATCCCCACTGGGGTGGGCCGAAGGTGCTGCCAAACACTTAAACCGGGAGCTAGACATTGTTTTCGTGGAACCTGCAAAATAAATTCATAAGGATCAGGATATATGAACCTAATTATGTTTCATTCTGTACCCGATCCTTCAGACGAATCGGAGTTGGAAAAAATCCCATTTGGGGTTGGGGCTCCGGTCCTACCCGCTACCCCTATTTATATCAACATATTCTCTCGAAGTATATCAATACGCTTGAGGCTTTCTTCGGGAGGAGGAAACATTGCTAAAGTATCCGCGATATCTTGATGGGAAGGGTTGAACCGGGTTCGGTCCAACCTGCCTATGTGCGGGTGGGTAATAATTGGCCACACCCTTAATAAGTCCTCATTAGGGACTGCTAACCACACATAACAAGACTTACACTCTGTAGATAGTCCTCCTTATCGACTATAGCGCACTCAGCGGTTCGGACTGCTATATAGTATAAACTGCGAAACCATAATAACCTTTTGCTCTTTCGGTTCCCGACTAAGAACAAATTGAAAAAACATTCTAGAGTCAAGGCATAGGTCGGACAATGGATCTCCCGAAGTACGGTTGCTACAAACGGATGTAGCGGAAAACACAAACCGCACTTCAGGGATGAATAACTAACATGGAGGGCGTTGGTAGGAACGTTCATTTCCGCAGGAAGGAAACAAGGAACGTCTTCCTTCCCCTTCCAGATAGAATAATGAGCCGGAATAGAGAATTTGACCCGAAGTTCTTCGGTATCAATCTTAGAAATAATGTGGTACGTAGCCTTGTGAGGAGCCATGATATTTACCTTAAAAACAGGGATTAAAGAGGATCAGAGTTTGACGGAGAATGAAAATCGTGAATTTTCTTTCGTTCAAACGACTTCTCACAAAAAGACGATGAAAATGAATAGTTCCCAAAACCATGATCTAAATACTAGTCTCCCGACCAATGGAGAAACGACACGTATATTGCCGCAGGTGACTGCAGTCTGTACGCACTCATCACGCCTATCAGTAACAGAATACGGAAAGACACATGGTTTTTTTTAACGTTTAAATAAAATCGACGGAAATAACCGTTATATTTTCAAATTTAAACTCAACATCTCAAATCCACTAAGTATAGGATCGGTCCTAGGGACACTTGTCATAATTGGTTCGTGTACGATTCCCTATTACGCCCGATCGGATATCATACCAAACGCATTCACCGTCATATAGTCGATCTTGTATCACCACTGTGGTAGTAAACTAGCTCGAGGGGCTATTGATGAGGGCTTTGGGCCCGGTACCCCAAATTAGATGAGGCCCAAATATACTGGCTAATCCAGATGACAAGAAACGAACTTACGCGGCCCAAGATCCTAAGCTCAGCCCATTAAAGAAAACTAGCCCGAAGGTCTACATGACCAGTGGAGCCAAAGGTCCATTTAATTCGCATGACAGAAGTTGGGGTTAGACATAGCTCGGCGCTTAGGGGACTGATCTCCCGGATAGGTCCAGACGGTTACAGCTGGCTACAGGCATGCACACGTATTCTGCGCTTCGAACATGCTCACGTTGTCTGCATTTCGGGCTTATCCAGGTTTTTTGTCGGGCGGTTACGGAGCGTTTTCCACGATATTTCTCCTCTATAAATATAAAACTTGAAGGCAAGCTCGAAAAGACCTTTTGGACTCGCAAAATAGGTTGTTACTATGCCAATTTCACTCGCGCTATCTTGTTACCTTGGTAATTTTCTCAAGCCTTCTACTGTTTGTATTCAGGAAATACTTGATTAATATATCAACTAAGAGTATTTCCAAGCTATTAGTCAGGTGATTTTTTTCTCTTCTCTAGGAGTTTGCACGATAAATCGATGTGTTTACTGCTTATTCTTTATTTCATAATCGTCCCTCCAATCTAAACAAATCAAAACCATGTTCGCTCTATTGCGAACCGATTGACTTTGATACCTAGGTCTTTTTGACCACAACAAAAAATATTTGCACAGAAAATAAGTTTTATTCAAAGTGATTGACTGCTTATTCTGCTATTCTTCTATAAAACAAAATGATTACATAGAATTGAAAATTAAAAAAAGAAGGTTTTATTCAAACTGATGTTTCGATATAGACGTTTACAGACTTATTTATAGAAATAAGAAATATTAATTCAAAGAGAGTTCATAACAGAGTTGCACAAATTTAGGATCGCATTTGACCGTGTAGCTTGACCTAATCCTCAGGAGATTTGTTACGATTGACTATACTATTTCTTCCAGCGGCTAATTCAACATTTTCACATTTGGTGAAGACTTCATTTCCAACAAATTCTCCCTTGAAGTAATCTTCATTTTTTACTCCAAGTTTCATTCGTAATTCTTGAAATTGAGAGGTTGGAGTGTTTTTTAAACATACCAGTTACCTGCAAATGGTAAACTGGATCATTAACAAATGGACTTTCTTCTTTAAGAATTTCAGATAATTTTGAACATGACAGCATAAGAGATGTAACTATAGAGCAGTCTTGAAAACCAAACCCAAGAACTTCAAATTCAGTGGAACAAAATTCTCCACCATAATTAGTCTTTAGGCACTTTAAAGCGAGATTCTGATCTTTTTCTCTGGAGCGGATTATGCATAATATTTCTGATTCATCATTTATAGCCTTCTTCCAATATGAAAATGTTAAAGCTTCATGAATGCTTGTAGATTCTTATTCTGGAATAGCCAAATTTGCATACTCGTAATATTCAGCTAAGCTTCCGGTTTTAATAGGAGTTTGAGATAAAGAATCATGATTATCAAATTTATTTGTTTCAGACTTGATGAGTGACCACTTTAAAATATAGTTTCATCTATTAATAATGATAGAGACTCATATTTTTTTCAGAATCCAATATATTGCAACTAGAGTTTTCAAAGATGACTGAGTAACCATTTCTACTAAGTTGAGTCACATTTAAAAGATTTAAATGTAGAGAAGGTACCCATAATACTTTATTGACAATTTTATTTCCAAATGAAGTCTAGATAGAAACTGAACATTTCCCTTTTGCTTCGATAATCGTTCTATTGCCAATCTTTACTTTTGAGATATCCTCATACACAAAAGTATGAAAATAATTAATATCAGAAACCATATGACAAGTGCAACTTGAATCAATAAACCAATAACCTTCCGTATTTTGAACATGTGATTTGTTACATTCTTAAAAAATGTTTACTGTTGCAAACATGGTTTCCAAGTTTTCAGGAGTTTTTACTGCTGTAGAAGTAGCAGATTGGTGAAATATTTCATATTTATTTGGACATATTTTTTCAATATGGCCAGTTTGCCTGCAAAACCTACAAATTGAATCCAGTCAGCTCCAGTAATATTTTTAAATATGTGATGTTTATTGACAATGACAACAAAGCAAAAACTTACATTTTGTTCATTCCTGGATTTTTTTATTTTTTCAATTTTGAAACTTTTCCCTTGATTTATTTCTGCAGATGCTGCTATAGAATCAGTATTCTTTATACTAAATAGAGCAATTTCAGAACTTGTGGCATCCCATGATAACAATCTGTTTTCCAAAGTTTATAATGAACTGCATACTTTAGCCACACAAAGATTTTTATAATCCGGAGAGTTTTCCAACACACTTTTACCTTTGGTTCAAACCTAGACAAAATCGAGTGTATGAGCTTTTTGGCAATAG
Source organism: Utricularia reniformis (assembly GCA_009725065.1). Lineage (NCBI taxonomy): Eukaryota > Viridiplantae > Streptophyta > Magnoliopsida > Lamiales > Lentibulariaceae > Utricularia > Utricularia reniformis. Next base: position 310,677 of record RWGZ01001580.1, read on the forward strand.
TGAACTCATCTTTTTTTCCTCCCTGCATATTCAGTTGATTGACAACTTTTGAAATTCTATCAACATACTGTTTGATACTTTCAGATGATGACATTTGCATATGTTCAAACTCATGTTCCAACTTTATAATTTTCAGCTCCTTTGTGAGATCATCTCCCTCAAATTTGAGCTTCAGTTTATCTCATATCTTTTTTGCTGTTGTTAATCTAAGAACTCTTGGTGATATGGTTCTGTCAAGACCAAAGAAAATAACGACTCTTACCTTCCCTTTTCGAGCCATCAATTCTTCATGTCTCGTGATTTGAGCTAATGATAGTGCATTCGGAAGTACGAGTTATGTATCTTCCTCAACGACCTCCCAAAGCTTTAGACATTCTAAATACGCTTGCATATGAGAAGCCCAGATTGGATAGTCTTCTCCATTGAAATTCCAAACAGTTCCAGAAAAAGTTACATCCCGAGACATACTAATATATTTTGTTAGGGCGGAAGGCAGTTTTGGTCCCCAAAGTTTGGATAATTTGGCAATTTTGGTCCCCAAAGTTTTCAATTTTGGCAAAACCAGCCCCCAAAGTTTCATGTACGCAAAACCGGTCCCCAAAGTTTGCGATTTTTGGCAAAACCAGTCCCTAAAGTTACGTATTTTCGCAAAATACATCCCCAAAGTTTGCGAATTGTGGCAAATTAGGTCCCCGGACGAAAATTAATTTGGGGACCAAAATTGCCAAAATTCGCAAATTTTGGGGACCAAAATTGCCAAATTATCCAAACTTTGGGGACCCAAGTCGCCATTTTTCCATTTTGTTAAGTAGTTTAACCATCCCACTGTTTCTGTTTTTTTCATGTTGAAGAACCTTAAAGCTCCGATACCACTTGTTGGATTCAAGACGTAGGATCCATTAAAATTAAAAGAACAGTGTATAGAACATCTACGGTTTGAAAAGGATTTTATGAGAAAATAAATTCTGATATTTTTCTGTAAAACAAAATGATTACAGAGAATTGAAAATGAAAAAAATAGTTTTATTCAAAGTGACGTTTACATACTTATTTATAGAAGTAAGAAAAATTAATTCAAAGAGAGTTCATAACACAATTGCACAAATTTAGGATTGTATTTGACCATGTAGCTTGACCTAATCCTCAGGAGATTTTTTACGGTTGACTAGACTGTTTCTTCCGACGGTTAATTCAACATTTTCACATTTAATGATTATTTCATTTCCAACATCTAAAGAGGTAGCTGCTTCTACATTGTCACCTTCTACTTCGTCTTTGCAGGTCCGAGAAAGTTCAATGTCAGTCGAAATCGATGCCATCGACATACCAACTCCACCAAGAAGTAGATGACGAAGCAACACATTGCCCTTCATCAGCCGTTCAAAATGCTCCCATTGAGGATGACAGATTCAGAGGACAAAACCAATGATGATGTTGCACGCTGCCATTACTGCTATTCATTCTACTCATACACTTACTTTGGGACATTTAGGAATAGAGGGGCGTGTTGATAAACATATTACTAGTTCACAAATGTGGGTCAATTTTTGTTCAATTCATGAAAACATCGATCCTGCACTTGTTTTTGAATTCTATGCAACATTTATATGGCATTTACCTTACAAGAAAGCTGCTAATTTGTTTACCGATAATTCATTGTTCTCCCGATCACGTGGGAAGTCCTACATGAAAATTATCATCATGGAATTAGGGGATCGTAATAAGGCCACTCAGTTAAGCGAGACTTTGAAAATAGCAATATGTTACATCTATTTTTTTTCGGGAAGCTTATCCAGCAGTTCTGGAATGATCTCGAATAAGTCACCAGCAATTCCGTAGTCAGCAACCTGCGCGTTTAATTGGGATAATCTAGGAAAATAAAATAGAGAAGTAGCAATAAAAATAGAAGAGAACCTGAAAAATAGGAGCATCAGCATCTTTATTTATGGCAACAATAACCTTTGAATCTCTCATTCCTGCAACATGTTGAATAGCTCCAGAAACACCAAAAGCCATGTACAACTCGGGAGCAACAATTTTTCCAGTTTGCCCAACCTACATATAATTCATACACACATTTTCAACCAAGTATTTTGCTTATAAGACCATTATGAAAATTAATCTCACTTGAAGTTCATTTGGAACAAATCCTGCATCAACAGCTGCCCGTGTAGCTCCAACTGTGTTAAATGTCAACATTTATAAACCACAAAAAACTTTTCTAAAGTCATACAAAATTTGAGGTTGATTACAGTACCTGCTGCGCCAAGTTTCTCAGCAAGTTTTTCTATCATTTTAAAATTTTCAGCATTTTTCAGACCCCGCCCTCCAGTTACAACAATACGTGAATTTCCTAGATCCGGACGCTCTGTATCTTGGGATGAAATGCTTATGTACTTTGATTTTTTAACAGCTTCATCTGAAACAAGAGGTTTGCACACTGAGAATCACTCATACCATTACACTTTAATATGCTAGTTCCTTGTGGATGAAACATGTTCAAAAAAGTATAAGTTTCTTGACTAACCTTCACTTATGCTTGAGACATCCACATTATCGACAGCCACAGCACTAGATCCATGAGAGGCAGAATCTGACCCAAGAGGAAATGATGTAGACCTAATGGTAAGCATGCAAGGGCCTGAACCAAGGTAGCGCACCGTACTAAGAGCATTACCCGCATAAACAGGCCTAAAACAAACCAATACAAAACATATAAGGAATGTGTAATCGAGTTTTGTTTAACAACATGCCATGATGGATAAGCTCCAGGAAAACTTAAAAACAAATTGCTATTTACCTGACAAATAAGTTAGATTCAAGGATCTCAATTACATCAGTAATCGGAGACACATCAAGTAGTGCCGCAGCACGAGGGAGGATGTTCTTCCCAAAAGAACCTGATGCAGTGATAATGTGAGAGTAGTTCCCTTTCTGTTGCACAGCGTGTACTAGCTTAGCCCATGCCTCTGCAAGGGGATATGAGAATTTGTCCGAATCAGCAACAAGAACCTGTATACATAAATAAAAATAGATCGCAAAAAATGTAAGGAAACACTGAAAGAAAATAAACACTGCAAGGCCTATTGATGATCAGCAAAAAACATGAAAAAAATTGCAATGCCCACCTGAGAAATGGAAGGACCGCATGATGCAGCATTGCTCGCTGCTTCTTGTAATGAAGGTCCCGAACCAGCTAGCAATAAAGATATAGAATTTCCCTCGCCNATTTCAAGTTGACAAAATCAATGACTTTTGACATTTGGTTCATTTTATATTAACAACAAGTGAGCGAAGATTCTCTTGAACTTTAGGAGTCTATGATTAACTGCAGCTCGTAGTCAACAATAATGTCGGAGATATCACCTGCTTAGCTTTTCTGGGGAAGCTATTTCTAGACTAACTTGTTCTTGCAGCAGCAAAAATTGAAAGTTTTACATCTGCTCCTGGTTATAAATAGACAAGATATCCATGCAAAACCATGACACAGAACCTTGATAGAAATCCATGGCTTCCTCCACTATTTTCTCCATTTTTGTCTTGATAGCAGCAGTGCTTCTACTAAGCTCAGCTGATGCACAGCTTACGCCACAGTTCCATGATTCCAGTTGCCCAAACCTTAAAGCTATTGTCCGTGATGTCATGGGGAATGCTGTTAGTACAGACAGGAGGATGGGAGCTTCTATTCTGCGTATGTTCTTCCATGATTGCTTCGTCAATGTAAGAAGGATTCTTTCCACATTTAATACGAATTTCAATGTAACAAGGATTACATTCTTCCACACTACAGGGATGTGATGGGTCTGTTCTGTTGGATGACACGCCTACTTTCACAGGAGAAAAGGGAGCACCTCCGAATAAGAACTCTCTAAGGGGATTTGAAGTTATTGACGCCATTAAAACACGAGTCGAAGCTGCCTGTGCTAACACAGTTTCTTGTGCTGATATCTTGGCTTTGGCTGCACGCAATGGAGTTGAATTGGTTAGTACATAATTCACAAGAATACCATTTCAAATCCTCTTTGATCCTGATAATTTACCCTGTTTCAATGATGTAGCTTGGAGGACCAGGATGGGATGTAGCATTGGGAAGAAGGGACTCCAGAACCGCTAGCCAAAGCGCCGTACTTGCCAATATCCCATCACCATTTTCCGACCTTCCAGCGTTGATCTCTAGTTTTGCCGCTAAGGGATTCTCCGCCAGCGACATGGTGGTCCTCTCCGGCGCCCATAACATCGGATTCGCTCAATGTCAATTTTTCCGGGGCCGAATCTACAACGAGACAAATATCGATCCCGCGTTCGCTTCATCTCTCCGCGCCAATTGCCCATTATCTGGAGGCGATTCAAATCTAGCTCCATTGGACGCCGGAACCCCACTAATATTCGAAAACAACTACTACCATAACCTTGTGAATCGCCGTGGGCTTCTTCATTCTGACCAGCAGATATTTAGTGGTGGATCAACGGATTCATCGGTTCAATTTTACGGTCAGAATGATTTTGCTTTCAGAAGAGATTTTGCGGAGGCGATGGTAAGAATGGGAAACCTCAGCCCTCTCACGGGAACCGCCGGCGAGATCAGAAAGCAGTGTCACTTCATCAATTAATAGTAATTTGAAATCATTAGAAGTTAATATGTCATTGTGTGCTTCCATTATGGTTTTCCAGTGCGTCTAATTATTGTGTATGTTCGGATTCGGGCACGTAATGTGTCACGTCCTATTTTGGTTAAGAATAAAGATTAATGAATTGTTTACTCGTTTAAATGAAAGTAAGATTTACAATATAGTAATTAATATAAATTCCAAACATTAAATCTTCAATTTGACTAAACATTTTTAGTAAGATTAATGAATTGTTTACTCCAAATTTTAAACCGTTAATAGATTCTTGGGAAAGAAAAAGAAATTGACCTACCCAACCTTTCAAAGCAAGTCTTGCATTCTAATCTTAAATAAAAAAATATTGATAAATACCAACTATTTATTTGCTGTCATCGTATAATATTTTACCTTATTTCTAACTGATTGGACAGACTAAATGAGTTGAATTGGTCCATATTCATCCCTCTTATACGAAAGTAAAATGAGCTCAAAAGTCATGCATCTATTTATATTCTTCTTATTCGATACTATTGATTTATTCCATTTATTTTTATATACATACTTACCGAATGTCAAGTTCAATCATACACTTCTTCTTGTAAATTTATAGAATGGAAGCAATTCAAAGTGGAATGACATATAAAATAGTATAGTGATCAAAATGAGAAAATGACGTCATCCATCCGCATATTTGGATGATCTTAACATATTAAATCTCTATTTTTGTATATTGAATTCAAAAACTTTGAATTTTTGCATATTGTTTACCCCAAAATTAGAAAATTAGATAAGCAATGTTGAAATTTGTCCAGTATCACAAAATAAATCATCATAATTTAGATATTGTTGCTGAAACAACCTCGGAACTTTTCGAAATCGACAATTTTAGTTCCTATGATTTCATTCTGTTAATTAATTCTGTTAATTTGAATTACTCATAATCATCTTCACCTTCTTGTTGGGTTTGTGTCGGCTTCAACACAACGTTGTTCCTAAAGGGATTAGCAACTTCTTTAGACACACTTGCAAGGATTTATGCTACTTTTTCGACATTTGGGAAATTAACTTCATGTGACACTTTCCAACATTTAGAGATAATTTTTTTATTCTTTGTGTAGTATATTATGTATCAAAAGGGGTTGAAGTGGTAACCACAAAAAGGATAACACCAAAATCGAGGTAAAATTCCTCACTTCCACTCTTTTCCCTCAATTTGTATTTCCCCGGGTAATATTCTAAGGAAGATGTACTAATTTTATTAATATTGTTGCTTTAATATGGTATCAAACATTGCTCTTATATTATTTATCATCATACTACTAATGGTTTTCCGATGCATCTTACATTGAAGTCAAATGCATTTTAAATAAAATTGTGCACACCAATAGGAATGATTGAAGTATGAAATTAGGTGATATTGCATGCTCATCGCACAACATACCGAGCCCCATTGGGATGTCGCAATTTCAGTTGATTTATGGAAAAAAACTTGTCATATGCCCGTTGAGCTACAACATAGGGTATTCCGGGTAATCAATGCATTCAACGTTGACTTCGAACCATTTGGATAGTAAAAACTATTTTGAAATCCAAGAACTAGAAGAAATAAGGTATGACACCAATGAATTTAATAATTCCTTCAAGGAGAAAGTCATGAATGTGCATGACTAGAATTTAGGAAGAAATAACATTGGCGATGGCCAAAAAATTCTATTTTATAATTCATGTCATCGTTTATTTCCAAAGAAATTTTATAAGCATTGGATTAGACCATTTGAAGCTACTCAAATCTTGCAACATGGTGTACTCACGATCTGAAGCTATGAAACAAGTAAGACGCTGAAGGTAAACGATCATCGCTTGAAATCATATTACGAGAATCATCCAATAAAATTGGTCGATGACATCAATATCACATTGATCAAAGCATCATTTGATGATCTCAAACACCATGTTTTATTTTTGCACTCATTTTATTTTTCACAATTATAATTTACTTATGTGTCCTTTGTTTCATTTTAGTTTGAATATGCTTTTGTCGCTAACCCCAAATTAGAATTCGAATTGGCACTAATCTCACCCTAATATGACCCTAATCTAAAATTTGAGTACAATGAGAGGTCTTCATTCTTTGCCATTACCACCCAACAAAATTACGAAGGCTCGAAAATGATCTGCGACACGCCATGTTTTTATACCGGTCGGTACACAAAATACCGGGCGGCACCGGTATTTTGATCAGTACCGCACAGTACGGGGTATCCGGGTCGAAATCCGAGTTTTCCGAGTCGACCAGGAAAAAATAAATTGTTTTTATACCGATCCGAACAAGTACGAAATTTTCGGACCGATATGAAAATATTGGTTACACGACATCAAGCTACTCAGACGACTTTGTATGCCCTTACATAGTCCAAGCACGTCCACTCACACGATCTAACGCGACACATCAATATAAGAGGAACGGTGGTCGTCCCATGCTGTACGCAACTCTCCAACCAATATTTTTACACCCATCTATATATTGGTTGTATTCGGCAGATATATGAAGTACCAATAGTTTACTTGTTAACATCGATATCAGATTTTAGAACTAGATCTCTGGTTTTTTCGTATTAAAAAAATTAATAAAATATTATTATTTTTTAAAAATGGTACTAGACAATATATCAACCATACCAATCTCAACCTGGAACTTAATTCTGGGCTTTTTTCCCCAAATAACCTACTTTCAAAAACAATTTCCCAAACTAACCTATTTATTATAATTTTGTCTAAACAAACCTATTTGACCTCTTATTTTAAGTTAAAAAAAGTAATTTGTTAAAATTCTAATTCAATTCTAGTAGAGGTAGGAAATTCCGGGAAGATGTGATATTGGCTATTTTTCCATATCGGTGGTATACCAGTCGGCATTGGTATTTCGATCGGTAGCCGAAATCGGGTCGGAACCCAGTTTTTTCGGATAAACCCGAAAAAAAATAAAAAATTCTAATTTATAATTTTTCTATTACAAAAAAGAAAATTTCGTACTGACTGTATCGGTCATACCGATCCGGAACGAAACGATTTTCCGGACCGGTATGAAAACATTGGATGTTTGTTATTATTTTACGAATTCGATTACAACACGTAAATAATATTACTATCTAGCAAATAGCTTTGAATAAGTTTTAAAATGTTCGATTCTCGCTCTTTGATGAGAACTCTAGGACCAGGTACCTTGTAATGGGTAAAACCCAACAACGGTTGGGCCAACTTGAATAGTTAGAACGAATTCCTACAGCCCACTCACACCTTTAAGGAAGAGCGGCCCGATGTTCAATAAGAGGACCGAAGATAACCTTGGCAAATAAAAGCGTTTTCTGCCAGCTCGCTTCGGGGTTCGGTCCGAGCGGTTACAAAACAGTTACAAGCTCACGCTTCCCACGCTTCGGGCCCTATCACGTTTATCATGCTTCGGGCCCGATCACGCAGACCACGCCTCGGTCCCAACCTCGTTTTACATCCTGCGATAACAACCTCTAACAAACCTGTTAGAGGCGGTTACATGGCGTGGGTTACACACGCCGGCGACTCTATAAATATAGGGCAGGACGAAGGAATTAGCAGGACCTTTTAGATGCATAAGAACAGACAGACACTCTGCCGAAATTCTTATTGCTTTCTTTACCTTGTCATTTTCATTAGCCCATTTGTACAAACTGTGATTTATTTCATTAGTAAACAGGCTAGGAGCATTACATGCTCTTAGTCGAGTGGTTTTCACCCCAATTCCTGGGGTTTCCACTATATATCGCTGTGTTCTTATTTTCTTATTGATTTTAATCGTTCTCCACATATAAAATAAATCAAACCGAGTTCGTTTGTTGAACGAACCGGACGACTGTTGGTACCCCTAAAAAGGGACCATAACACTCTTATTTCATACTCATACTGAGATGGATTCAATTTAAAAAATAAGTTGGAAAATTAACGAATGACTTGTGAACAATATTTTCATAATGTTTTTCAATTTCGTTTCGATCCTACTGATATGACACAAATATTTTTTAAAAAAAAGTTTTTAAAAAATCAAATAAATAATTTTTTTAGAATATGATTTGAAAACCATGGATCCGACTCTCAAAACTCAGTATCGAGCGATCAAACAAAATACCAATATCACCCTATAATTGATGTAAACTTAATTATTTTATGCTTGTTACCTGCAACCTAATGGATAGGTCATAAATGAGTTATTTTGGACAAAAAAATTATAAATAGATTTGTTTGGTAAATTGTTTTTGAGTGTAGGTTATTTGGAAAAAAAACCCCTTAAGTCTGACATAAAAACATTGACACGACTCAATCACTGATCCCCGTAGCCAACACTTCAACCACAAGAACAGGCCAAGAAACACAAGAGGAAGCTTGCCACCTTCTAGGCGCACTGTTCGAAGGGTTAACTATCGACGACCCTTGTCCCCAAACATGCCACTACAGAAGCCCTTGAACGTGTTCCTAAGTCACTGTTGGCGACACTCGTCCCTAAGTCGAATCTAGAGCTAGAATCTAAACAGGTACCTGCTCCTACATTGTCACCTTCCCTTCGTCTTTGCAGGTCCGAGAAAGTTCACTGTCAGTCGAAATCGATGCCATCGACATACCAACTCCACCACGAAGTAGATGACGAAGCAACACATTGCCCTTCATCAGCCGTTCCAAATGCTCCCGTTGAGGATGACAGATTCAGAGGACAAAACCAATGATGATGTTGCACGCTGCCATTACTGCTGCAACGAGTAGAACACTTACGCTTGGACGAACCTGTCCAAGAAAATGAAGGTACCACAACCATCTGCCCTTTTGTGCATTCTATTCATACACTTAGTTTGAGACATCTAGGAATAGAGGGATGTGTTGATAAACATATTACCAGTTCACAAATGTGGGTCATTTTTTGTTCGATTCATGAAAACATCAATCCTGCACTTGTTTTTGAATTATATCCAACATTTATATGGCATTTACCTTACAAGAAAGCTGCTAACTTATTTACCGATAATTCATTCTTCTCCCGATTACGTGGGAAGCCCTACATGAGAATTATTATGGAATTAGTGGATCGTAATACGGCCACTCAGTTAAGCGAGACTTTGAACATAACAATATGTTACATCTATTTTTTTTCGGGAAGCTTATCCAGCAGTTCTGGAATGATCTCGAATAAGTCACCAGCAATTCCGTAGTCAGCAACCTGCGCGTTTAATTGGGATAATCTAGGAAAATAAAATAGAACGCTAGCAATAAAAATAAAAAAATAGAAGAGAACCTGAAAAATAGGAGCATCAGCATCTTTATTTATGGCAACAATAACCTTTGAATCTCTCATTCCTGCAACATGTTGAATAGCTCCAGAAACACCAAAAGCCATGTACAACTCGGGAGCAACAATTTTTCCAGTTTGCCCAACCTACATATAATTCATACACATTTTCAATTAAGTATTTTGCTTATAAGACCATTATGAAAATTAATCTCACTTGAAGTTCATTTGGAACAAATCCTGCATCAACAGCTGCCCGTGTAGCTCCAACTGCGTTAAATGTCAACATTTAGAAACCACAAAAACTTTTTTCTAGAGCATTGAAACTTAACTTCATCACAAGTACCTGCTGCGCCAAGTTTCTCAGCAAGTTTTTCTATCATTTTAAAATTTTCAGCATTTTTCAGACCCCGCCCTCCAGTTACAACAATACGTGAATTTCCTAGATCCGGACGCTCTGTATCTTGGGATGAAATGCTTATGTACTTTGATTTTTTAACAGCTTCATCTGAAACAAGAGGTTTGCACACTGAGAATCACTCATACCATTACACTTTAATATGCTAGTTCCTTGTGCATGAAACATGTTCAAAAAAGTATAAGTTTCTTGACTAACCTTCACTTATGCTTGAGACATCCACATTATCGACAGCCACAGCACTAGATCCATGAGAGGCAGAATCTGACCCAAGAGGAAATGATGTAGACCTAATGGTAAGCATGCAAGGGCCTGAACCAAGGTAGCGCACCGTACTAAGAGCATTACCCGCATAAACAGGCCTAAAACAAACCAATACAAAACATATAAGGAATGTGTAATCGAGTTTTGTTTAACAACATGCCATGATGGATAAGCTCCAGGAAAACTTAAAAACAAATTGCTATTTACCTGACAAATAAGTTAGATTCAAGGATCTCAATTACGTCGGTAATCGGAGACACATCAAGTAGTGCCGCAGCACGAGGGAGGATGTTCTTCCCAAAAGAACCTGATGCAGTGATAATGTGAGAGTAGTTCCCTTTCTGTTGCACAGCGTGTACTAGCTTAGCCCATGCCTCTGCAAGGGGATATGAGAATTTGTCCGAATCAGCAACAAGAACCTGTATACATAAATCAAAATAGATTGCAAAAAATATAAGGAAACACTGAAAGAAAATAAAAACTGCAAGGCCTATTGATGATCAGCAAAAAACATGAAAAAAATTGCAATGCCCACCTGAGAAATGGAAGGACCGCATGATGCAGCATTGCTCGCTGCTTCTTGTAATGAAGGTCCCGAACCAGCTAGCAATAAAGATATAAAATTTCCCTCGCCCAAACGTTTTGCAGCTTCCAACGCAGATAAAGATGAAGTTTTTACAGAGCCTCCCTCGTGTTCAGCCAAAACCAGAGTACTTATCTACAGAAAAAAAAACAAAAAAACAAAAAAATTAAACTTGCGATCCTTGTCCTCAATCAACATCAATCCTACCTCCAATTAACCCTAAACCCACTCGATGAAACCCCTTAGAATACAAAGAAAAAAACAAGAACACGAACACCACATGACAATTTGGATAATTTTTCATAAGAAAATTACGGATCGAGTGATGGAAACACGAGAGTAAAATATTCTCCTTCCAAAAGGACCGAGCAAGGCGCGAATTATCAGATTCTTCATGTTCTGGCGATTCAGGACAACACGCCATGGCCATGGTACGGCATTCAAGAATGACCAAAGTAGCCACTCCCACCCCGATGCTTGCAGCAAGGCAAAACTCGTCATTGGCCCAATACATATTGAGCTCAAAAGCCTCAAGAAATGTCCAGTAACCCAATTATTTGTGTGACCCATTACATATATATAAATTGAAAGGCAATTGGATTTGTCTTCTTCTGTTCACATTTCATTGTTTGGCCAATAACTTAGATTTGTACTACTTATTATTTGATAATAGATCAAATTATGTTTTAGTATTTTAATTGTATTATGCCATAGTATTTTATTTTACTTTCAAATTTATAATCTATCGAAAATACCATAAAATAAAAATATTACATTTTTGTAATACAATCTATTCTAATATTCCAGAACAAACAATAGGAATATACATAAGAACTAAGAAGGGTAAATTAATGCATTTATTGTTGATTTTAAGTCAAAATTCTGGGAATAACCTTGGGTGGTCGATGTCTTGCTAGATCTGATAATTAAATTAACTCCAATATCCTTATTGATTATATTATATTTTAATAATTAAATATTGTATAACTTGATCTTGACTTTATAGATATTAAGGGTATGTTTTGTAAGCACTATGAGTATAGGAATACGATTGTAGATAAAAATAATTGTAAGTTATATAATGAGTTGTGGAATGAAATAATGTTATGTATGAATTTAGATTGATAATGCATTTTAAATTTTAAAATATGTTTTACCCTATAATTGTAAATATGATAAAAATATCATTGAATTCTCAACAAAATCATGAAAATTTTAGTATTTTCTCGTAAAATCCAAGTACATACACCAACATTTTCAAAAATATGTTACGAATTTTGAACAAAATAACACAAAAAAAAGAACTTACCAACAACATCCAAATTACGTTGACTGCGAGGACCTCGAATAATTCAATCTGGAAATGAAAAACTTTGAGAAAGAAGGAAGCAATTTAACCACTGAATGAAGGAATATGAGATTTTATTAAAGTTTGGGTTTTGGGTTTATTTGTAATTACAAATGGATGAATGCATTAAATCAACCATTTTGTTGCATTTTGTATTGAAGTACTTTTATAGAGAATGCAATAACAAATTTTTAATAAAAAAAGAATGTGCTGGAGTTACTTCTGTAAAATTAACCAAAACACATTTCTATAAATAAAATGTATTCCCAAAACCCTTCCATAAATGACATCTTGTTTTTTCTGGATTTTTTCATTAAATAATATTGCCAAAAACGTGTTTTTTTAAGTTGTCCACATATGATTTATAATCCATCTCCTCTCCATTTCCTACACTACCTCCTTTCCAAATCATAATCTCAATTAAAATATAATTTATTTCTTAAGTATTTTTAGATATTTTTTTAGTTTTAAGATTTAGTTTATTTTTATTTATTTATTATTTAATATTTTGATACTATAAGTGGGTTATTATTTGTGTTTATTATATAAATTATGTTGGTTACATTAGTATTAGAATACGTATTTAGGCTATATTTAGAATAATGAATTTTCTGATATTATAATTTATACTTTGAATATGTTTTGATTAGTTAGACTAGTTAGATTACCTATTGTTAAATTTTTTTGGATTATTGAATTCATATGTGTATCATTATGTTATTTGCTATTTATTTATGTTGATTAAATTATGATTACATGATATGTTTATTGTATGTATAAATTAGTTATATAAGTGATTATTTTGTATGAACTTTACCTAAAGTTATAAATTAAATTCTACTACTTATGAGTTATGTATGATATATGTAGTGTTAAATTGTGTATATTGGAATTAAATTACAATGTCTATTATGCATATATAGATCGACGTCATTGTTCTCGTGCGCTAGATACGACGATCATGTTATTGTTGTGGGCTCTCCTTCAAAGTTTACAAGACACAACCCTAGGCCCACTATCAAACAAGTCATTGAAGGTCTGACCGATTGAGTTTAAGGATGAACCCCAAAATCAACACATCGGCCGTTACGTAAAACAGTTAACCTGAATGTTATAAAAAGATGTAAGCGCATGAACACACACAGAGAAACCAGTAAACAAAGAGGTCAAGGAAGGGAAGACTTATCACCATAGAGATCATATGAGATCGACAACCAAAGAGGCTGGAGCGGTAGTCGTTTTGCCCATAGAGTCGCAGTCCTGATATGATTTGTTCCTCAAGTCTATTGAAGGATCTTGTTGATCCTTCAGGTGTTCTTGTACCTGTAAAACAAAGTCGTGATAGTGAATTGAGTGTGGTAATACCCTCCGTGGTTTTTCTCCCCTTTACTCCAACTTCCACGTAAAAGGGCTTGCGTTGATAATCCACACAAGTTACCTTCTGATTAATCTGAATGTGAAGCAGCTGATGAAAATTCTCAGTTCTTGAGAGTGTCTTATTCGCAACAAAGTAGTGGCCCATGCAGGTCGATTCTTTATCAAACCAAGAACCTGCGGAATTGAAGGACAAGATACCAAGGATAGTCACAAAATCTTGAAATGACTTTAGAATCTTACTCTATGATAAGACTGTCTTCCTCAAACTACTAAGAATATGGAGCAGCAAGACCATCAGAATACACAGAGACAAATGGAAAACAATGCACAAACAAATAGTAAGGTTCATTAGACATGGGTAGACTCAAACTATTACCATCATGTTTATGAAGAAACTGATGCCAAGAAAGTTTGGGAAAAACTGTCAATGATCTTTGAATCAAAGACTACAAAAAACCAAGGATCACTTCTACATAGGCTTATCAACATGAAATACAAAGAAGGAAACAATATAGCAGAATACATAGAAAAGTGGATGAAAGTCACTAACGTATTAACCAAGGTAGGACTAGTCTTTGAGGAGAAACTCAACAGCCTCATTATCCAACAATAGATCATTTTCATATTCCATAACTCATTCTTGAATTTGTAAATCATTGTCCCAATCAATTGGATCATATAAAACCGTCTTTGAATTCCATCTATAACATATAAAAAAATCAATCAAATATTGAAACATTAAAGCTAAATATAATCATGAAAAATAACAATAAGGGAAATACATTTGCCTTAATTTTATATTGTAATTGATGTAAACTAAATCATTAAGACGTTGAGACTAAGTTGATTTATTTTCTTAGTATGTATTCTTTCAAATATACTACAATTTCTTTCACATCTGGATGCACTACTAGTTTGTCCAAGCACCCTTTTACTTAGTGATTGCAAATGTGATGCCGAGTATCCAAAATCAACTACCAATGAATTAAATAAGAAATAATATAATTACTTATTTTTGCATTACTTGAAAATTATGTAAACATTTTACCTAGATTATGTATAGCTTACATCTTCACCACTATTTCATTTTCAAAACTTCATACTTTTCCCTCAAAAGTCATCATCTCTTCAATCATTTTACATTTGTCAATTCCACCATTCGACACAATAATTTCTAAAATACCCTCTTGAATATCTGGTTTGTCCCTCAATGGATCATTCACGAAAAGAAACCTAGAATTCAACCAAAATGCTATAGCTTGCATATGTCTTTTAAACTGCGTATCTCATTATCTCTTTAAAATTTCAATATAAATATCATATTGATTTTTATTATTGTTTAGCACTGACTTGATTTCTTATTTAGCCTTCTTCATGTCCGTTTTACAAATCTCATAGAAGGTGATACATCACTATCAACAACTCTCAAAACTTGTAGCAATGGTAACATAACTTTAACAATTAAATCTGCTTGCTCCAAAAAATGACGATTAAAGATGGTGTCTACAAACTCTCGTGTCTTTATCTCTTTATACAAATTAGACACAATAAATTCTCTCTCTATAACCAAAACTTATAAATCATGCTTATGTCTGCACACACTCTGCAAAGACAAAAAAGCAGTAGCGAATCTTGTAGGTCCATGTCGTACTATCTCAGGCCAATTATGTCTCTTTCTCAATCATACTAACCAAAACAAATGATTGTACACAAATTTTGAAATATTTGTAGCTTGTTTGACAACAACAGTGACATGCGGAAGCTGACCAATTTTTTCAACATCAAATTCAGACAATGGGCGGCACAAAGTGTCTAACTTATATGTGGATGCCCCTGATTGATTAAGTTTTCAGCCGCCTTAAAATTTGAACCATTATCTGTAACTATCTGAACTACGTTCATTACACCAACAAACTGAATGCATTATTCAAATAGATCTGCCAAAGCAATTGCATTTCTAACAATATCAGATGCATCAATTGATTTCCAAAATACGACTCTTTTGTAACAATAGATTAAAAAGTTAATCAAGACAAGTTGTGAAGTACTTGTCCAACCGTCTGCCATGATAGTACATCCAAACTTACTCCAATCTCATCGCAAACTTTCTACCCAACCATCAACTTCAACATTTTTTCAGAGTGCATGATATTTTGGCACTTAGAAGCCAAGACCACAAGTAATCGCCTTTGCAAACACTGAACTAAAGAACTCTGACTTACATGCATTAAAAGGAATACATTAATTATTGAAAAACTTTGCGATTTCCATATGTGCTTGGGATGTAGCTTCTTTCCCAACCAAACATCTAACCAAAGTTTGTTGAACATTTTTCTTCAGTTTCTTATTCTCATTACTTGGTTTTTTTGATCCTCTTGAAATTGAGTCAAACTCAATAGTATCATCCTCTTGTTCATTATCAACATCGATATACAAGAAATCATCATTTTTTCTGTCTGGTAACCTTCTTCGTCTTTGATTTGGATTCCATTGAATTTCTTATCTCAATCCTAATACTTTCAGAAACACCCATGCATTTCCTCACATCACCACTTTTCCAATCAAATGTTCCTTCATTCTTGTAATTCCACCATCTCTCACTTCATGAGAACAATGCTTGCATTTCAAATAATGTGCTCCAAGTTTTTCTACATGTTCCTAAGTAATGTCCTTATTTTTCACTATTGAAACTTGTGAAGATGACACAATTTCATTAGGAGTTCCCAATCATGAACCAACTTCTTCCATATATATCTTAAGAATTAAAAAATAGCAAACAATCGAAGCAAATCATAGTAAAAAAAGTAAATAACAATGAAATTAAAAAACAATCGCCAAGATTGTTTGGGCGGCAAGCCCTAACCATATCAAATATCAAAACAATTGTAATAAAAAAGTCACTTAACAAAAATAATTAAAAAACAATTGGCAAGATTGTTCTGGCGGCAAGCCCTAACCATACAAAAAATCAAACAATTGATATTAAATCATAAGACTCATCTTAATCAAAGCTTGTCTAGGTAATCAAGCTGGAAAAAAATCATAAGACTCATCTTAATCCACTTAAACTTGCATTTGACTTCCAAAGTAATTCAATAGAAACAGTGAGCAATCAGCAAACTTGTCAGCCAGCATTAAAATAATATCAAATAAAGTTTTAAAGAAAAACTGAAATCAAGTAGCAATAAGCATGAGAGATCCAAATTCTTCAACACCGAAACCGGGGATTTCAGAGTGCTAAGGCAGTAATTCATTCAAGCATCAGAGTTCAAAAAAATATATATAAAGACTAAATAGAACAAAGAAAATAGCGGTAAACTCTTGAAATACAAAAATAGGAACAATCCAGACTTCACCAACTCAAAGCCGTAGAAATAAGAAATTAGAATAGAAATGCATATTGGGCTCAATTTTTTCTCAAATTGCTCATATGTTGTATTCGAGCGAGTTGTAGAGCGATTTGGCTTGTACCTCGAGTCCTTGACCTAGAGTCACAATCAAACAACCTTTTAAGAATACAGAACAGGGATTTGCGACTGCGTTTGGGAAATGGGAACTCAAATTAGTTGATTTGGGCCAGGTTGGGTCAGGTGGACCTCCAACCAGAAATCATATATACTGGGCGGTACTTGTAAAAATACCGGTGCCGCCCGAAAGCCAGTATACCGATCGGTATGAAAACACTACACAAAGCAGATCCTAAGAAAGGATATAAATTAGATGTATTTGTGTTTATCTCTTCTAATGGTGTGTTGTTCATCTCTACTGATAGTGTGTTGCATTTCTCTAATTCAGTCAAAAAAGAAATGCAAGAAATACCTTTTGTATCCACAGTAGGAAGTTTAATGTACCTTGCATGCACTGACATCAGCCATGTAGGTTCAAACAAATGATTTTGAGACCAAAGCTTAATGGAATTGGACCCAACCTGGTCAAGCCTACTCCGAGATCAAGTGGCTTAAATTACTAAGTGTCTGATCGGTCGGTTCTTGGGACAGATCCATCATTCCACTTAGGATCGGTCCCATCACGTGAAGATCAGTTGAAAATTAGGTCATGGTTTTTGTTATTCCTCTTTGTGCATGGTGAAAGCCTCATCGATGATACGAGTGTCGTATCGCCTCATATATGATCTATTGGGAGCGCTCTTGATTTGATATCCCCTCCTAGTATTAGGTTAGTGTTTGAGAAATATATATTAGGTTATCTTGTGTTTTTTTACTGTATTAGGTATTAAGTATAATATTCTCGTATAAAAAATTTGAATGAGAATAATTCATTCATTTTTTAAATTAAATAAAAAAATTTATTCATTAAAATATAGTATATGAGAAATTATTTAGAATTATTTCTTGATGAGATCATTGATTTAATTATTGGATATACTTTTTAATGGAAATGTATACGTAATTCGATAAAATGGGGAAATTGTCGGTTTGGCCCATATGCAAGAATAATTGATTTCAGATTAAATATAATCCTTATAAAAACGAAAATTATTTTTGCTATCTTTTTAAATGGTAAATATTCAATTATTGATAATTTTTAAAATATAATATTATGGATTTGAAAGCAATTTCTACATAAAATCTGGAGAGGGAAAATAACTAAGTGCAATGGGTGGGTTTGATGAGAAATTCAACAAATTCGAATGTATTGGTTCAGATCTAGATCTTGAAAATTAGTTTTTCGTTCTGAGTCTGAGTTTACTTTTAGATGCAATATTATTCGAAAGAAAATGACGCTTTTAGTCCTCATAGTTTGATCATTTTGGCAAATTTAATTCTCCAAGTTTATTTTGTGCATTTTCAATCTTCGAATTTTGGATATTTGAGAAATAGATCCTCATAATTTGTGACATTTAACGAAATTGGTGCTCAAAGTTCATATTTAGTCTCCCAAATTAAATCAAATAAATCAGTCCCCTTAATTTACACGCACTGGCAAAATTGGTACTCGTAGTTTTAAAAAATTGGTAAAATCAGTCCTTCTTAATCCTAATGGACGGTTAAAATCTTTGCAGTTAAATTGAATTGAGTTTTCATTGTTTATCCTTTGCCTCATCGCTCTTGCCCGTGGTGTTGTCTGTTTTTCATCTTGTAGAATGATATGTTATTTATTACCTAACTCTAGAGTCAACTAAATAACCGTAGCAGCATACAGTGCCGGTATCGGTTCTGCGCCGCCCCCTTCCATCGACCTTCATGTGACGGTCCTTCGTCGACCTTTTTCGCCAAGATTTCCAAAGTTTGGGGACTACTAATGGTGTCATGGACCAAATTTGCCAATGTTATCAAACTACGAGGATCAAATATGCCATAAACAAAGTTGAAGGATTATATTTGCACAAATTATAAACTTTGGGGATCAAATTTGCCAAACATATACAATATTGAGGAACAAATTTGTCAAATATGTGAAAGTATGATGATTAATTTTGCTACACATAAAGATTAGAGATCTAATTTGCTACAATTGCCAAAGTATGATGATCAAAATTGCAAAAATTAGAAACTACGAGTACCAAATTTGCGCATCGCCCTTGCTGTGTATTTATTGGATTTGCATGTTAGTAGACATTTTATTAGGGTTTAGGTAAAGGGCAGTTTTGCTAAATAGCTTTTTGCAAAAGTTTCATTTGCTAAATAACATCAGTTTTTAAAGCATTTGTTAACTAACTTGTTCTGTAAAAGGATTGGTCAAATAGCAATAAATCACATTTGACAATAAAGCAATATAATCGTTTTTATTACACAATAAATCACTAATAATTTAATTTGACAAGTGAAATACTCTTAAATTTTGATTAATAGTTTATGACATTTATTAATTTTTTTCTACACTAAGAAATACATGTGATTGAGAAAACTGAATAATCGATCGATTGAAACCACTAAACTGATTGATTTTATATTCGTCTTTTGTAATTCATAAAATACGTATTTGACCAGATTATGGTTTCGTTATCGATAATGCATTATAATCGTTTTATTAAGCAATAAATCGATTAAAAATTTAACTTAACGAGTGAATAACTCTTAAATTTTGATTAATACCTAATGACATTTGTTATTCTGTTTTCTAAATTAAAAAATACGATCTGTCGAGAAAAATGAATAATCGATCGATTGAAACAATTAAACGAGTGGATCTTATAATCTTATTTTATTATAAATAAATTAAAAATTGTATTTATTATTTAAAATTATTATTTAGTATATTGTATTTTATTTTTAATAAAATTATACAAATTGTGGTTTCTGTCGGTGTGCTATTTGACTAATCCTTTTACAAAACAGATTAGTTAACAAATGTTTAAAAAAATGATGTTATTTGGCAAATGAAACTTTTGTAGACATGTTATTTAGCAAAATTCTCCGGTAAAGATATGTTTTATTGGTACACTATTTATTTAATTGACGAAAATATACTAATTTTAGGATTTAATTTATATGCATTTATTATTGATTGGATGGTTCGACCATAACCCCTGGAACGTGATCCATGCACATCCGATCCCGAAAACGAAGAAAGTGAATTGATTTGTGCGAGTGATCACACTCAGCGAAAACTTGCGTACAAATCAAGTTGGTATTCGGTTACATCAAATGGCGTATCCCATTTCCTACTTTGTTCTTCAGATCCCATAAATCTTGGATCCCCAATTCAATTTCGTTACTTCCTTTTTCCTGATCTTCCCGTGTGGGAAATAAATAGGTGGAAATTTATGCGGATTGCGGCAATTTGAGGAATTATATTGCAGGGTTTTGTTATTTAGTCAGGATTTCGGTGTGTTTCGTAGTTTCTTTTGGTTCTTCTGTTTCGTAAGTTTTTTTGGGAAAGTGGGCTGATTTGGAAGACGCATGAGCGGGTTGGTAAAGCTGGAGATCTCAAAAAGTTCCAATATTTTCATTGCTTGTGTAGTTGGGTTTTTGAATACCAACATCTTTTTTTTGATCATTTTACTGTTGAGATTATCAGAGTTTTTATCGATACTTAGATTGATTGATAAGTTCTCGGTTTTAGTAATCGTTTCTGTTTACCGTTCGCACTTCCCGATATTCTTGAATTATGGAGTCAAGGAACAACAAGGGTAATCGAGATTCGGAAGCAGGTGATTGTGTGCGGTGTATTCTCTGCATGCTGTTTGTGGTTTAGGGTTTAGTTTTTTAAGCCCGGGAGCTTCTTTTTTTGCCCTCAATAAAACAGTTTTGAGATTTATTATTTTAACTGCCTGGTGTAGTAACCTTGAATTCCAATTTCTAGATGCAGATGTGGCAGCGGCAGATCATTTTATTGCCTGCTTTACACTAAGCTTGGATTTTTACCACCTTGCTATATGATATTATGATGATGCGGAATCTTGGAAATAACTCATTTTTTATTGTTCCTTGTAGATCTTTGCTACTCAACTCAAATGAAAGAAGCAGCCTCGCCTTCTGTGATTGTAATAGGTGCTGGTATGGCTGGCATTGCTGCTGCACGAGCTCTTCATGATGCCTCTATTCAGGTGCGTACTTTCATGTATAAATATTTGCTTATGATAGCCTTTTCTAAGAATATTGGTCACGAAGTAAGTGAATTTGTAGGTTACTGTGCTGGAATCCAGAAACAGGATTGGTGGTCGAGTGCATACTGATTACTCATTTGGTTTCCCTGTTGATTTGGGAGCATCATGGTTAGTGTTATTTTTTTAAGATAGTATAATATATTTGGTTTAATCCTTATCTTTTGGGTGTTCCTATGCTTCATTTCATACTGGTGGTAAGGTTACATGGTGTTTGCAAGGAAAATCCATTGGCTTCAATCATCGGAAGACTGGGGTTACCTCTTTATCGCACTAGTGGTGATAACTCTGTTTTGTATGATCATGATTTAGAAAGGTTAGTTGCTTTAGAAATTACATGAAAACATGTAATGTTTCTGAATCATTGGAAACTGTTTTTCTCCCAGGATCCTTTTTATGTTTTCAGCGACATGCTTGTTATCTTAAACTGCATTATATTTTATGAAGAATGTAGAGTTGCGTTTTTTTTTATTTTTCCTAACTTTCTACTGTAGTTGACGACATAATCTTTTTTTAGTTATGCTCTTTTTGACATGGAAGGGCATCAAGTTCCTCAAGAATTAGTCACAAAGGTTGGCGAAACGTTTGAAAGAATCTTGGAAGAGGCATGTCGGTGCATTCATGCTTACATTTTCTTTCAACATGTTTACCAAAATAAAATTTATTTACCAACGAATTCATGTTTCACCTGCTCTTTATATCTTGGATTTCCGGTTTTCTAATTTTTTTGGTTCTACATTTGTTACAGACGGGTATTGTGAGGCAAGAATTTACAGAGGACATGTCTATAGAACGTGTCATCTCAATTGTTTTGGACAGGAGACCAGAACTCAGGTTTGCGTACAATATGTGTAGTTTATCAAAGTTACTTTTATGCGTTTTATGGAAATGCTTATGAGCGGATTTTTAGGTTGGAAGGACTCGGAAACAAGGTGCTTCAATGGTACTTATGCAGGATGGAAGGCTGGTTTGCTGCAGATGCTGATACTATATCAGTTAAGGGTTGGGACCAGGTTAACTCCTCTCATCTACATCTGTTTATTACCTCTTTTTCATGAAACAAGTTATAGACAAGATATTTGTTGAAATAATGAAATTTGTCCCACATCGGAAATTGAAAGTAGTGTGGATTGGTTTATAAGAGGGAATGTGGACCATAGTAAATGACTCGTTCAAGCATTTTACGGTGTGATCTCCTCTCTCTTATACGTTATATCCGAGCACACTCCCCACGTAAACTAACCCGACTCTAGAAATTTAACAATATTATGTCGAAAGGCTGGCTTAAGAACTATAGGTTTGATGATGATTTGTTATATCCTAGTCCTACTGGGAAATTACATGATAACAACACTGTATCATGTTTCATTGTCGAGTGTTAATCTTGTGTTTTTTAAATAGGAAGTATTGCTACCTGGTGGACATGGACTTATGGTGAGGGGTTATACTCCTGTGATTAACACTCTGGCAAAGGGTCTTGATATTCGCTTGAGCCACAGGTTAGAGTTTATCTAATTCTCTTCTCTTTATTTATTTTGTTCGGGTTCATTTAGCTCTTGCTCACATGTGTCTGTATTATAATTTCACTTCCATTAATAAGTTTTTATTTCAGAGTGACAAGAATAGTTAGGAGATATAATGGGGTTATGGTTACTACACAAGATGGAAGAACATTCTCAGCAGATGCTGCTGTGATTGCTGTTCCTCTTGGTGTTTTGAAATCAAACACCATCCGATTTGAACCAAGGCTGCCCGAGTGGAAGGAAGAAGCAATCAAGGGCACTGGCGTTGGCATTGAAAATAAAATAATTTTGTACTTCAACAAGGTGTTTTGGCCGAATGTTGAATTCTTGGGTGTTGTTGCTGAAACTTCTTATCAATGCAGTTACTTTCTGAATTTGCACAAGGCCACCGGCCATTCCATCCTTGTTTATATGCCTGCTGGGAAACTTGCCCGTGACATTGAGAAAATGTCTGATGAGGCGGCTGCCAATTTTGCATTTACACAGCTGAAAAGAATACTTCCTGATTCTTCTGAACCGGTATGCTTGCACTTTTTTTCCGTTTCTTTTTTACCATCATCAAATTAGTTGGTTTGTCATGGAAAATGTTGGATTTTGATGTGTTGATGAATTGACAGATTCAAAGCCTGGTTTCACATTGGGGCACAGATGAGAACTCTCTTGGTTCATACAGCTATGATGTTGTTGGAGAATCACATGATCTGTTTGCGAGGCTGAGAGTCCCTGTCGACAACTTATTCTTTGCTGGAGAAGCTACAAGTTATGATTTTACAGGATCTGTTCATGGGGCATACTCCACAGGTATAATGGCTGCTGAGGACTGCAGAATGCGCGTCCTCGAACGATATGGAGAGTTGGACATATTTGAAGCAGGCATGGGTGATGATGCTCTAAGCTCAGTTCCACTATTGATATCTCGTATGTAAATGTGGGGCATCTAGTTTATTTGCTCCAACCATGACACTGATTGCTCAATTGTGGAAACTCAAGTTTCTGCAATTGAGGGATCATGTGAAAATAAGACATTTACATCACACTTGATGTTTTAAGTATGAAACTAACTATCATGGTTTCTCTCTATATTAATGCATCTTGTGATTGTTTGGTGTTTCACCATATTGTGCTGCTTCATTTAGCTAGAAACCTGTCAGTTTTTAGATGAAAACTGCCCAATTACTGAAAGTGTACTTGTGCATGAGAAAAATAGCTCTCAACATTTATTTTACCCTCCAACAACTACCCCTGAACATATCCAGCCATATAAAAAACGATTTTCTGAATCAGCTAATAATGCTTCTTGGAGCTATTGAGTTCCAGATAGCAATTTTGCAGTAGATTCTCTCATGCAACCCTAATCGTATAAGCATTTCTATGTTGTGATGAGATCATTTTTCTTGGGATTAAACATATGTACGAACAACCCTAATAGATTAAGTAGAATTCGAAAATAAGATAAAAGAGAAAACAACGATACAAGGAATTTAATGTGAAAACCCGGGATGTGTAAAAACCACGTGATCGACGGAAAATCCAAATTCACTATCACTTGAGGAGAATACAACAGACACGCGAAAGATAAATACTGAATACAAGAGTTGTTTTGACTATGAACCATAAAATCTCATTATATAGATGTTATGGGTAAAAATAATTAAAGTAACTAACAAATATTTCTTAATATTTTATCATATCGTCATATATGATTTGATATTATCTTATTTCTTTATATATCTTCTTTCATAACTGACGCTCATCACCATATCTCAGTTCGGTCCTCAACTGATTGCCTCATCTCATATCTTCGGATCGATCCCTTGTCAGATTCGGTATTACGTACTTCGATCATCTTGACCGATCTCCACAATTAGACAATTCTTGTTTAAGCATTTGATTGAGGACTGGAAGTAAATGATGAAATTATGTTAGATCTAGCTACCTTATTCCATCTTACTATTCAAGTGACTTTTTTCATTAAATGGTTGTCCTGTTGTTTGTGGTGAATGAGAAGTGAAATTTGTGGATGAAAGAGCAGCAGGAATAAGAAGGATTCATCAAAGAGCAACAAAACACAATGTCATTCATTGCCCTGTGCATTTGCTGTAAAATGGAGGGATTCGGCAACTTTCTCAGGTTGCATCTGATTTTGAAAATTAAAAGGACTCACCACCACAAACCCATTGTCCATATGCTGATGATTCATTGCTTGTGGCATGTACACGAGGTTCTGTACTGAAGGTAAATTGTAGATTTGGTGCAGCATCCTCATTTCCCTTCCCATCCACCACTAGCAGCACAAATAAAAAACATTAGATTTTTAAAGGTAAAAGCTTCATGTGTTTACTACAAGTTATACTTGAAGCTGTGATTGCAGGGACTTCATGTATTCAATCGCATCATCTAACATCGATCCTTTGTCTGACTGAAAATCAACAAAAAACACCAACTTCTTAAGCAAAAATTCATCTTTACACTATCATTATCTCTCAGTCAAGAGTACCTTCATCTGATGAAGAGTGTTTGTTTGTTACTTTTACCTTGTGGGAATGAGGGATAAGCTGCTGTAACGCAAGCATCTTTTCATTGATCCGATCCCTCCGTCTCTAAGTTCGCATACAGATCAAAAGTTAACAAGAGATACCAAGCAACAATACAATTTACACGACTGCAAAATCCCTTAATCTTACCCTCTCTGACTTGTTATGCACCTCGGCAACACGTCTCCGGCTTAAACACTCCACTTGAGAATCCTGAGAAGCCTTGACTTGAGCCAAAGAAACAAGAAAAATCAGAGAATCAAAGTTAACATACTTCACTTGGATACTCAGATTCTTCCACATCTCTTAACTTTCTCTTGCTCCGTTTGTTACCATTACTTTGACTACTGGATCCTTGACTCAGCTCCACTGTCATAACTGAACACTCTTCTTCTACATCACCATCTTCAGCTGGTAATGGAATCGGATCGAACATCGGAAATCTGAATGCCTCGTTGATATTATTATTGACAGAAAGCTTATGGGGATCAATGAGATGAGACAGTAGATCAATATGTTCATCATCATCAATCCATTGAACTGAATGATCAGATCTTGGTTTCCTATTTGATTGGCTTCGAAGAACAGCCTCCCCGTTCTGCCATACGATCTCCATCAGCTCATTCTCCAGTCTGCACACAAAAAAACCATGAAAAAAAGATCCCTGCGAGTCAAACCAGCCGCTCTACGGATGTGTTTAAAACTACAAAAACTCACCCCAATGGTGATGAGTCAAAAGGCGGCTGTGAGAATTGGACATTGACCTCCATTTTGCCGTTGGGAAGGTAAGAAGCTTCCATAGCAGATATTCTAGAAACTAATCACAATGGAATGAAAATACTAAATTGTAAGAAGAACATACAACTACCAAATTCACATAAATAGGGAAGCAATCATTGATTGGTTGATTTTTCTCTCTCTCTCTCTTCCATTCTTTTCTAACCCACAAAAATATCAAAGAAAACAGAAGATGAAAGAAAACCACAAGCTAAATTGATTTACTCAAAAGACAAGAATGAGGAGGGTTAACAGGAACCTGAAATTTGGCGGGTTGTTTCTCTTCTTCTCCAAATCAACCGTCAAAACATGGAGAACCACAAACAGCACATCACGAGGAGAAATATAAAGAGAAGCAGTAGTAATAAATAGGCAAAAGCAGCCGCAGCCAGCGAAGCACTCTAACCTCAACTCACACGTTTGGAAAACATTGATAAATTATGCGCAAGACATGACAGATATGAGAATTCAATGCTTTGTCTCAATGCCATTGTTATCTTCTGGAAACTTCACAAGAGGCTTAACGTGGTGAGTTAGTAGTGGTTGAATTGGATATCTGTAGGCCCCCATCTTACAAAATCTTTAGCTCCTATCTTGAAGGCTTGTGATCCTGTACACCTCGTAGATTTTTTCTGGAATCACTCTGTTTATTATACTAACATTAACATATTAATATAAATCATGCTTATTTTTAAAAGTAGAAAAAAGAATGGAATATACACCTACATTTTATTGTTTTGATGATGTATTCTTCAATATACTAGAATCTAAAATAGTTTAGTCCTATTCAGATTGGAAAGTTGGAAATACATACTTAAACTCCCATATGAACACACACTTCTAAGATTAGAAAAAAAGAGAATCGAAAGAACATCAGTACGACGGAATAGAATGACCAAAAGTCAATTACTTAAGGAATGACCTTATATATAGAAAATCTAATGGATAAATAGTAATTTATATTATTACAACAAAATATTGAATTGTGATATCTCTTCTTTAAGCCAAAATCTCATTGAAATAACTGAGTAATAGGTGGGGAAAGATTTGTAAACATTAGAGTTTATTTCCATCTATCAAGATCCGAAAACTCGGGTTTTGAGTTCAACTAAATGTAGGTCCAAAACGCATTCAAGAAAATTACACATACGGGATGGATCTTATCAGACCCAACATTTCTCCCACTTGAGCGAAGGAATGCACATTCATCCAAAAAGCTATGTTCATAAGCAACATTAGACTAAACTGAGGCCAAAGACTATTAGTTAGTTAGATAGTTCGTTCTCCAATTATAGATCCAATACTACTAACAACAATAGCTAGATAATTAAAGTACATGATGTCAATACAAAAATCTCATGGTAATCGGAGCTTCACACATCATAAACATATACATAATAGTGGATTTTCGTGTGTCTACGCACCTCAAGTCCACAACCTCAAGCGAGTCTTACTTCTTGTAAACGAATATGTAATCTTTAGTCACATGTAAGTAGTGTAAAACTTTCTTGACACATTTTCAATGAGTTATATTACGGTTAATCTGATAACGACCCAACATGCCTACAGAAAAATGTTATATCAAGACGCGTACATGTATGAGCATATATAAGACTTCCTTCTATAGAAGTATATGGAAGAAATTCCATCTCAAAAAATGTTTTGGAAGTTTGAGGACACTATTGAAAGTTATGTTTTTCAACCTTATAGATCGGTGCATTTGAATAAGCACAATTTTCCATGTTGAATCGTTTTATGATTATATCTATATAGCCTTACTGACACAATCCCAATAAACTGCGATATCTATCTTGGTGAATCTTAATGACTAGAATTTAAGAGGCAATACTGGGATCTTTCATGTCAAATCTCAATGATAAAATTGACTTGGTCTCATGCAAAATGCTCAAATGACTAATAGAATATCATTATCATACAAAAGGAGAATGATGAATTTGCTTTCACATACTTTCATGAAGACACATTGATCTAAAAATTTTGGGTGAAACTAGACTTCGTAATTACCTCCACAAATTTTAGATACTATTGTCAAGAAACATGTTTCATTCCATAAATTGATTTCTTCAGGAGACAAACCTTCTGGCTGACTCATCTAAACGGGTTCAAACAAATCATCATTCAGAAAAGCAGTTTGAATGTCTATCTGGTGAATCTCTAAATCGTAGCCATGAGTATTTGCAATGAATCTTTGGTTGACACAGAAGAGAACGTTTCGGTATAATCAATATCTTGTTTATGTGTGAATCTATTAGCAACAGATCAGTTCTTGTGTTGTTTGACATTGCCATTAGAATCCAATTTGATCTCATTTACAACCAATTGGTCTACATCTCTGGCAAATCTACAATGTCTTACACTATGTTTTTCATCATGGAGTCAAACTTCTCGTTCATGATTGTAGGCCATTGAGTTGATTTGGCATTGTAATAGTTGTTAAATACATTAGAGAATCACAGTCATCGTAAGTTTCTACATCATAGACATAAACATAATTACTAAATAATATTGATATTCTCAATCTCTTTGAGACTTAGTATTCGCTTGTGAGCCATCACTGCAGTTTGCATCAGCTTGTTGTTCGAATATCTCGGTGTCTCCCACTGATTGAGAAATCATAGGCACGATAGACAATAAAGGAACTTGATTATCATTAGGTTCCACCTCGATAGTCAGAGATGTACCAGAACTGCTACTATCAACATTTTCTAAGAATACTACATTTCTCATCTCGAAAATTCGAGGGGTATTTGAATGACAATAGAAGCGATATCCTCCGTCTTGAATCAAACTTCTTTAACTCATGGTTGAATACTTTGGCTTTCGCAAGACAACCCCAAATGCACATATAGCCCAATGACGGTCTTCGTCCACTCCAAATTTCATAAGGTGTATTCGAGACACCTGAATGAGACCCAATTAAAGATATGTGCATCCTATGATAGCAGGATGCTTCAAAAGACGTGAAGAGTCCGAGTTAGACTTGCATCAGACGCGGATTCTTGCTGGACTCGCCCAGGACACGTGTCCTGCCCATAAGAAAGTTATTAATTGGACAAATGTGTAAATGCACATTTTTCTAATTAGGTTTAAAGAAAGTTTGAGTTTTTTGTGGAAAGTACGTTTAGTTGAAAAACTAAAACTCAAAATAATGTTAAAAAATAATATAAAATTAAAATAGAAAACTCATCATAGTTTACAAGTCCGATTCTTTTGATAAATCAAATCCCCTCATCTGAGTCGATGGATCCAGTTGTGCCGCGGCAGTGTCCTGCTAACATAGTGTGCAGCTGGCCTTAAAACCTCAACCCATAGATATTCTTGTAATGGAATTCGGCATATCATACATCGTACCATATCAAGAAGAGCATGGTTTCGCCACTAAGTAACACCATTCCGTTGAGCAAAAAAGGCATAGAAACGTGGTGAATAATGCCACACTCATGTAGAAACAAGACAAAAGCACCCGAATGATAGCCTAGAATCAGAGAATTTACCATAATATTCTCTATCTCTATTTGACCTCATTACCTTGATTTTACAACCAAGTTGTTTCTCGATTTTAACTTAGTAACTTTAAAAGTCTAGAGAGCGCGGATTGCTCCTTAAGTAGATAGATATACTTATAGCGTGAATGATCATAATAAATGTAAGATAATATCTTGTCCGAAAATACTGGAGTAAGAGGACCACTGATAAAAGTATGAATCAATTCTAAGGGTCATTGACTCCAAATGACATTTTTCTTATGGCCGAGAACAATTTTCCTCTTTATACAATCAATGCATGTATCAAATCAACGAAATCCAAAGGGTGGAGAATTTCTTCCGAATGAGACGGTTAATTTCGTATGGAGATAGGCGGCCTAAATGTTCATACCACAATTTCGAAGAATTTTCTAACGGGTGATTTCATAACACTAGTTTGTAATAATAGTGCTTCTGGCTTTTATTCCAGGATATTAGATGAGGAAGTTTATAAACGTACTTTATAAAGATAATTCTTTCTCTAAAACACCAATGCCAACATTAGTAGATCTAATAGAATAGTGACTTGTCCATTTCCAAAACAAAACGGAAAACCTTCATCGTAAACCGAAGAAATAGATACAAGATTTCTAGTGTTATTTGGGTGCGTTTATAGTATCATGTAACTACGAAATGAATATACTCTCTAATAATAATACACTACGTTGGTCTATTTTAAGCTTCCTCACGTCACGGAATCCCTGCAAAAAATTAGCAATATATAAAGAAACACCAGTGTTGTTGTGGTTTCTTTTTAGGGGTTACCAACAGTCACCGGATTCTGATCGTAATAAATGATCATTTTTAGTTTTGTTGTTTGTGAAGAAAACTTTTTGAAGAATAAAGAACGAATGAACACATCAATTTAACGTGGAAAACCCAAATAGAGGGGAAAAACGACACTGTCAAAGGGAATTCAATGCAACAAATTCAATAAAGATGAAGGCGATTCAACATTAATCAGGCTTAGGGGAAGAACAAAAATCAAAATAACATGTAGAAAAATTGCAGGGTGATGTGATCAGAAACTCGGCTTGAAAATAGAGAACAAATTGTCTTAGATCTTGTAACATTCCTCCTTATATAGGAGGGATCGCCGATTTTCTCTCCTGATTTTACTCCAAACCGTTATTAAATTTCCATGAATACCTCAAATCTCCTTTAATTCGCTAATCCAATTAATTCCCCCCAATACTNTGGGTCCGAAGCGGTCAGTCCAGTGGAGGTAGCCATAAGATCACCTCGGATAACCCAGTATGACGAACATTTGAATGATGAGCGAAAATCCTTGGACTTGGAGATGATTGAATAGAAAAGAAACGACATCTATGCGCGCATGTGTGCTTATCAAAGAACAATGGAGCGAGCTCATAACAAACGAGTTGTGCCCAGGGAATTCTCAGAAGGCGACCTCGTTCTCAGGAATGTGAGAGTTCAGAGAAATGTTGGGAAGCTGGACAGAAATTGGGAAGGGCCCTATCGGGTCATGAAGAACCTGGGCGCTGGAGCTTATAAGCTTGAGAATCTGGATGGAAGTGAGATCCCCCGAACTTGGAATGTTATGAACTTAAGGCGTTATTTTATATAAAGCATTTGACATATTTGGTAACTCTGAACTTTAAAACGTTTCTTATGCATGAATAAGTTACAATGGATGCAATACAAAGTATTTCTAGCTAAGTGAGTGACCGATCTTGGAGTTGGATTTTCTGGACGAGTTTGGACTGGTGATTGTAGCCATCATCCATTAGGCTCCCAAGTAGTGCGACTGCTCTGACGAGTCAGTTGCTTCCACGCTTGCTGAGTACTTAGATGAATCGCATACTCCCAGAACTCACTACGAACTCAATTCCCTCCTCAAACGGCACTCATCACCTAGAGGTAGCCCTTGCTTCATTACGCTTAGTCCATAAGCAAGAAACCAGGACAGAGTTAACCTTTCAAATGGCAAGCCAAAGCCCGCCATGGGACTATTTTAAGAACCGGGGCTTCGGCTAAAAATTTGTCATTAGACTCATGGAGAACCATGGCAACGCCGCCAAAGTCATGATATTTTATTGGACGGATTCAAGTGTGATCTCCTGATATAGTTGGGATTCCCTAACTTACTATACTTAGCAGGATTCAAAGTTAATTGGTGAAGACTGTTCGGTCCATATTTGGCTTAAGCCCCGACCTTATACTTGGAGTTAACTAATGCAAGTTGTGCAAAAGGACGAAATTTCATTGAAAAACAGAGTTTACAAATGCAGAAAAGAAAAGACTGGGAAATTTGAATCCTAATATATTTGTCCTTCTTCCTTATCTGCAGCGCCGGACTTCTCTGCAATCCATGCCTTGAGATCCTCCACCTTCTTCCCCCTTTCCTCAACTATCTGGTTGACCGATATCTCCATCAGGTCAAAGAGGGGATAGTTGGGATCATTCTCCAACGGGGGTTCGTCCAGTTCGGGGATCTCACAGAAGTTTCCGTCCTTGGTCAAAGGGTCAAGCGTCTCCTAACGTTCATCTTCGGGATCTAGACCAAACTTGCTAACTATTTGGTCATTCATATTGTCCATGTATTGGGAGACATTCGGTCCGTAGATGTTTGCCGCTAAGTCAAACATCAGGGGCGATCGGGCAAACCCCAATAGGGCTTCCCGAACCGCGCCCTCAGTCGATCCTTGGACCCTAACCAAGTCTTCTTTGAGCGCTTCCCGCTCTTCCTTCAAGGCATTCTTTTCGTCCTAGGATTGCAGGAGAAGCCTATTGCTTTCGTCAGATATCTCTTGTATCTGACGCTCCAACTCCAAAACTCGGGCCGTGGCGGAGTTTGCTACTGCTTGGGCGTCTCCCCCCTTAGAAGCGGCTAAGGACAGCTCAGTACCCGCTCCAAGCAGCTCTCCATTCTAACGGTCCCGATCGGCTCTGACCACTTCCAGCTCTTTCTGTTTGATTTCAACTTGAAGCTGAGCTAAGGCAAGTTGACTTTCCAGCTCTTCAGATGCCGAGGAGATGCTTCGGCTGAGATGGACGGCGGAAGCGAGGTATAAGGCCCTTCAATGTGCCTGCAAGAGCCAAATTGGATTGAGAACATATGCCCGATTGGGGCATCATGGGTTGAAAATAACTTACCACAGTTTGGGACTCCAGATATGCTGACACCAAGCCGGGCAGCGCGCCATCAATACCGGGCAGGTTTTTCTTCCCCAAGAGCCGGTATTCTTCGAGGGTGGCGTCCTTCCATGAAGGGGGACTCTTTTCGGTCCCCGGGCCTTGAAAACGGAGACTACCATCTCCTGGATAGCCCCGCGAATTGCCTCAGGGCTAGACGAGGACGGGGCTGCCTTTTCCCCGATGGTGACCCCTTTCGTCGGGATCGGGACTGCGGGCCTGCTCACAGTTGACCGCATCCTTTTATATTGCTTCGGGGCTTCCTCTTCGGGGCCCCCCTTGCTTGTTGACGCTGAGACTGAAGGTCTCAGCGCCCTATCTCCTAAACTGGACGAGGGGCGAACATCTTCCACCCGCATTGACCCCTGCAGCAATAACCGCACGACGTTAAGATCCAGAGGGGAATTATTCCCGATTCTGTACATGGCAGGAAGGCCTAATGAGCGTATCTTCTTAAAAATAACCTCATCCACCTCGTCCATCGATCGGGGTTCGGGCCTGTGGCTGCTGGAACTCCCCGATGATCGTGAAGGCCCAGCTGTTGCGCTGGGCTTCGGTTTTGATGATTGCAGCTGGGCCACCTTCTTGGCATTTTAAGCAGCAGCCACTGCAGCAAGTCGATTCCGAGACATTGTTTCAGTGAATCTGCAAAAGGAAAATAATGAGGATCAGGAAATATGAATTAAAGCAAGCAAAGTCATACCCGACCCTTCTGACTCAGAGGAGTCAGAACTTGAGAAGATACCCTTTGAGGCAGGGGCTCCTTTTCTTCCTGCTACCCCGATCTCTAATGGCTTCTTCTCCCGAAGGATGTCAATTCTTTTCAGACGCCGTTCGGGAGGAGGAAGCATTGCCAAGGTGTTGGCAATATCAGGGTGGGATGGGTTGAACCAGCTTCGGTCCAAACTCCCGATGTCGGGGTGTGTGGTTAGGAAGGTAACTTTGAGCAAGTTCTCCCTCGGGATGTCTATCTAGACATAGCAAGATTCCCATTCATGTAGGAAATCTTCCTTGTCCACGATAGTACACTCCTTCGTTCGGGTAGCTATATAATATAGCTTGCGACCTCCTAACAACCTTCTGCCCCTACGGGATCCTACCAGGAACAGGTTGAAAAAATGCCTAAGGGTTGGCTCTACCCTCTATTTATAGCAATAATAAATAAAAGCTGTAATATATACATAACTGCCCGGAAAAAGAGCAAAAGTCGGGCAGTGAATCTCCCGAAGAACGGTCGCGACGAAAGGATGAAGGGGAAATCGGAAGTCTGATCTAAGGGGTGCATAGCTAACGGGTATAGCGCTAGCCGGAACGTTCATCTCAGCGGGAATGAAGCATGGAACGTCTTCCTTCCCCCTCTAGATGGGATAATGGGCTGGAATAGAAAACTTGACCCGAAATGCTTCAAGGTCCATGGTATCGATATCAGGGTACCTAGACCTACGGGATGCCATGGATGATTACCTTAAAGTTTGAAGAAGATTTGAAGGTGAGCAACAATTGAGCGAAATAACCGGAGGATTCCAAAGTTGAGCAGTCTGTCGCATAGAGTGATAATGGCTGCACAAAGCGAAAATCCTGACTTTTATATCACGTATTGCTCAATCACAGGGTGACACGTCATCTCTGCAGGCGGCTGCAGTCTGACAGTCTACCCCCTCTTTGGAATATGGAAAGGCGTTAGTTATTGCAGAGCTTGGAATTACGCTCCTACCCTCAACTGTTACAGATATCAAATTTGAAAATCCACATCATAAAATTTCTAAGTGCAGGATCGGTCCCCAAGGACGCCGTTACAATCATTTTGGGTACAGGTTTCCGTCGTTGCGATTGGACACTTATGCACAAACGATCTCAATCGGTTGATCGAACCCTGGTCATCACCGCGGTTGTGACAGAGTCCGAGGGGCTAGTGATGAGATCCCCGGAACCCGGTACCCCAGACAGGGTCAGGGCCAAGCTTGGCCAAAGAAGCCCAAACAATGTAAGCCGAACTTGGAGGCCCAGAGCCAGCCCATGTGAGTGAATGGCTCATTTAGATCCTGTGGCCCGATCGATCATCTATGGGGATCAGTCCCGATGTGTAGGGCCAAGCATCTCCTATGCGCCGGACCGATCGGTCCACATATTACAGGCGTTGCTTCGGGCCATTCTCACTCAACCCATGCAACGACAACCCTCGACAGCCCTGTCAGAAGCGTGGTCCGGCGAAGGCGTACAAGCCACCAGTGGCCAGTGAGTAGCCGGCTAGTAGTGCCGAAAGGTCTAGCACCATGCAGCTCTGTGAGGCCGTTTCCGGCGGCTGCTCCGCCTGACATTAACCGACCTAGCAGCAAAGGACATGCACAAAACGACACCCTACTGTACACAGTACAGTGGGAGTATAAAAAGGACACTTAGAGTATGAGAAAAAGAACATTCTTCCGTTTTCTCCTTTGAGCTTTCATATAGAGAAGTCTATTTCGATTTATTTTCGATTCTTCTCCTTCTCTTTGTTAAAAAAGAACAAACATGACTTGTATGATCATTACTGTGCTTATTGAACCGATTAAGGGCATTTCCTTTAGCCCTTATTCAAGTGGTTTTTTCCTCGGTTTCGAGGTTTTCCACTCTAAAACCCTTGCGTCTTTTCACCTTTGATTCATAATCGTTCTCCACACATTAAACAAATAATAACCGAGTTCGTTTTGCAACGAACCGATCGACTGTTGACACCCCCGGTTTTCGAACCACAACACTTACGAAATCATAGGTAACTTTCTATGGCTCCGCGTAAAAATGACTTCCATGTAATGTCTGAAATTGACACCGATGAACTATGAGGCAGGTTTTTTATTCCTACTCACTATCCCATAATGCAGGGTAAAGAGCATGTTTCCTGTTTTTTGGTTGAGGAAATTATAACTCTCCCAAATTTGATTCATGTGAGTTATACAGCCCTCAAAAGCGGCTTGCGTTTTCCTCTTCATCCTTTTGTAGATGTTGTACTTCGGTAAAACCTCTGCTCAATTTACATCATATTCCCTGGAAGCTTCGTGTATATCGTAGCTTTCATTTTTTATTGCCGTAAGCAGAGCATTAAACCCTCCTTAGAGCAGTTCTTTGTCCTCCATATGGTTGGGTCTTGATTCCTAAAAGGGAAAGTGGTTGCTAGGGACGCGGAAGTTGTATTACATTGCAACTCGAACATCGATATGTGTCCTCGTTGTCGAGGAGGATTTTCTTCATTCATGGGAGTTATGCTATATGAGGATCGAGATTCCAAAGGAAGAGAGCATGGGTGTGAGGACTTGGATTGGGTCCCAGACAGGGAAGCTGGATTGCAACTAATTCATCTCTTCCCCGCAAATGATAGTAGACACCCTGGCTCTCTTCCCTCCTTCGTAATAGTGTCTAAGGCGCATTGATCTATTGAGGGAAAATAGGCAAATCGAAATAGGAGTGGCGGGCAAAATTATGGCATCTGCCTTAATAGTTGCGCCATCCAGCTCGGTTCAATCTGTGGATCCCGTACATGCTTACTGCGTTCACCCATATTTTCCTGATCCTTATACTCCTTTTCCGCAGGATCAACTCAAGCGATGTCAAGTTCGAGGTTTCTAAAGATGGATGTCGCTTCTTATGCCCTACGGGACCTACCTGGGACTTCGGGGTCAACTCAGGTGCTTATTACCATCTCTTTTCCATCGTTGTTACTTCTGCATCGGGTCATAAATATTCCGACATGCTCTATTGGTTATAGCGTGCCCACGTTCGTGCCCCATCTGTTGGCGCTCCGGGCGCGAAGTCTTCCCGCAGCCCCAAGTCCACCTCCGACACCACAGATGAGGTGAGGGATTCGGTAATGATCCGACTCACTTCTACAATTTTGCTTCACATTAAGGTCTGATATCTACGATCGACTGTTAAAGTATCTCCGCACCATGGCAAAATGTTATAATAAGAAGGTGAATCCCCGATCATTTTTAAAAGGAGACTTGGTTCTGTGAAGTTTGGAAGCACATAAAAATCTTGGCAAACTCGATCGTCGATAGGAAGGTCCTTATAGGGTTAAGGACGTGTTGTTTTGAGGAGCTTATATATTGGAATCATTGGATGACAACGAATTCTCAAGATCCTGGAATATTGATAATCTCCGAATTTATCATCCATAGTTGGGGTAACATTTTCTACTACTTCTGGTGCTTGTGATGAAACTTTATAACATTCCAAGTTATTTGAATTAAAACGCTATTAGTGTGTATTTATTGCCCTTAATATCCAAATGTGTCGAGTGACAACACATGTATTATTATGCCCTTAAAGTCGAACGTCCTATTCTAATGACCCCTTCGATAATGTCCTATCATCTAATGTCGAACATATCGATTACCGATAGCATCTTTGAGGATTCCATATCGGCATTCCATGTTTTCGTTAACTCGTAACGATCATGCATCTATCAATAAGCGTGTCGAACGTCCCTTCTCAAGAGACCTCTTGGGTTGTAATTGTGTCGAACGTTCCTTCTCATGAGATCTCTTCGGCTATAATCGTGTCGAACGTCCCTTCTCAGGAGACCGCTTTGGCTATCATCGTGTCGAACGTCCCTTCTCAGGAGACCTCTTCGGCTATAATCGTGCCGAACGTTTCTTCTTAGGAGACCTCTTCGCCTATAATTGTGTAGATCGTTCCTTCTCAAGAGACATCATCGACTATAACCGCATGGAGCGATCCTTCCCAGAAATCCTCCTCGATTATGATTACGTCGAACGTTCCTTCTCAGGAATACTCTTTGGCTGTAAGAACGTTTCCTTCTCATGAATCCTCTTCGAAAATTTGGCCAACTTTTCTATATTAAATAGACTACTTATTCCGTTTTAGTTGAACGCTCTTGAACAACTGACCTATTTGTCAAAACTTCATATTTTATCTTAAAATATGACATCTCTTATATGGATACAGACAAAAGATACATCCATCCATTGATCAACATGGTAATGTTCTTCACGAGTGTGAATTAGAGATGGCACACATGTGCTATGGAATATACATATGTGCCAGGGGCTACCTTGGTAAATTGCCAGGGGAATAGAAATTATTAATATTGAAGAAATTACAAAACAACATTCAGGAAAATGAAGAGCTAAATGTTAAGGCCCCCAGGATTTTCTAGAACGAGATTATCCAACCGATCGGCATGAGGAAGAAATTCTTCATCTGGATCGTCCGGCTCAATGGGCGCGCGAGGATTAAAGTTCCCATCAAAAGTGAGGGGATCCACACTCTCCCATTCCTCGGAGTTAGGATTAAGTTCAAAGATGTCGAAAATTTGTTCCTTTATTATTGTCTTTTGCTCCTCCACCAATCCGAGGGAGTAAGTCGTCGCCAAGCTTTTGAATGTTGGCGAGACCACGAACCGATTCAGAAATGACGATCTGTCTTCTATGTGTTTGTCGATCGTTTGCTCAAGAGCGGACATCCGACCGTCATAATCCAAGCACTTCTTATTGATATCCTAAAGAATATCATCTGCAGAGTTCATAAAATACCGAACCTTGTCTTTTTGGACCATTAGACTGTGGCGATATTCCTCCTCAGCATATTTAAGTGCGATTGTCGCCAGATCGACAATTTTCCCTTCGACCTTCAGCTTAACTTCAAAATATCGATTCCCCATTTGTCAAAGGGGCAAGGGAGCAGAGTGACCGATAGGAGAGTTCCTGGCTATTTATGGAATTAAGCATGGTATTGGCATGCATCGCATCGCTTAGTGAAGTCCTTTGCGTCCTCCAATAATGTGGGCCAGAAATATCCTAACCTAATGATGCGGTTGTAAAGGGAACGGTCCCTTAGTGTAATTCGCATATTCTTCATGAACGCATTTCAAGGGGGCCCTCAAAGCTTTTCTTAAAGAGATATTCCCCTTTGAGGATATATCTCTAAGCTAGGAATCAATTTTTCTAGCTTTTGAAGGCTCGTCAAGGAGGATTCCTCCGACCATGTACCTGACGATCGGGTCTAACCACATGGTTCCTTCTGTATATGAACGTTTGCAATGCACAAGGCCGAGAGCTCAATTGATAAAGCCCCTACTTCCTCGTGCGTCAGATTGGCAATCGGGATACTGCTTAATTGAGGGGCGATCTTGAATGTGGAGTGATACCGTCCCTAGTCCGATGTTGGGTAAGCTTGCTGCCAATCGGGTTAGACCATCACCAGCTTTGTTATGCTGGCTTGGCACGTGGGTGAATAAGAACTTAGAAAATTTCTTAGATAACTCCGTCACTTTGGCCAAATAGAGCTTCATTGCTGGTTCATGCGCCTCGAAACTTCCGGCATACTGCTCAACTTCCTACCAAGAATCAGAGAACATCCGAACCTTCGCCACTCCCATCTCACGGGCTAAATTCATGTCCGATAGGAGGTCCTCTTACTCCACCTCATTGTTAGTGTCGGGGAATTGGTACTTGACCGCGGAGTGTATGATTTCCCATTGTGCAGTTGTGAAATTGATACCAGCCCCATTTCCAGCTAGGGTACAACCTTCAACGTGAAATGTCCACAGATTCCTCATTTTGGTTGAGATAACCTAACGGTAGGGTCATTTCGACCACGAAATCTACCGGAACCTGAGCCTTAATGGCCCCCAGGGCACAAATTTCAAATCCATTGGGCTGATTTTGATTTCCCATTTCGATAGTCCCTCGTTAAAATCAGCTTGTTCCAACACATCTTTGAGAGGTTGATCTGTATTGTAACGACCCTAATTTGGGCCTAGCTATTTTGGTAAAACATGCTAAATAAAACGAAACGTTCGAATGTAAACTTAAAACATAGCTCAAAAACATTAAAGTTTAGCAATATAATTTAGAGTGTTCTCAAAAGACCGGACTCTATCACCGGACAACCGACGACCTCCTTCCCATGCCCTTCTGATACCTTGTTCGCGTCACCTACAAAATCTGTAAAACGGTCACAATCTATTAAAGAAAACTTCACACACGCTACACATTATCTTTCATTTATTAAAGAAACCATACACACATGCGTAAATCATTTCTTTTAACCGTTTTCTTATTTCCTTCTTCTTTACCCTTATCATTCCCATCATACTTTAACTTTACTGTTGCCGAGAGTAACATACTCGGTACATGTCCCGCCCAAGCCAACCGTTAGCTGTTGGATGACTCGACGGGCCATATGCTTCCCTTCCCCGGGTAGGTACTTAGGCGCTACTCCTTTTTCAACCCGGATCTGTTCTGCCCTTTTCGTACGTATCTTTCCATCTTTGGAACTTATCGTTCCCTTCATCAGACATGCCCTTCCTTTGGCGAATCGTGTACTACGGACGATGCCGAGTTCGGTCGGACGGTCCATTCTTCCTCACCCCGAGTCTTATTAACATTTATCTCATTCATTCGTGTCTTTTTCTTTCTTCCTTAATGACCCAATCCCGTTTCCCTAAGTCTGAACCTTCCCTTACTACATTGTGTTCACTCCGCTTACCGTTTGCTTTCACCCATTATAGTCTATTCGTGCTTCCCTGCATTTCGTGACGGGTCTTAGTACTCAATTTCCAACGTTATTACTTTATTGTTAACTATGTGATTACTGTAGACCCTACGTATCCTTTTCCCCTTACGATCCGGCGTTGGAACGCGACGAAAACACCCGGTCTTTAGAAATTCCGCGATAATTCCCTTCAGTATAGAATTTCGCGACAATTTCTTATTACGGCCAAATCCGCGATAATTTCCTTCTTCAAATATTTTTTCGCGATAATATTGTTCTTCATTACAAATCCACGATNATCCTCCATAATTTGGTTAGTTCTCTCGGTCTGACCATCCGTCTGTGGGTGATAGGCTGTGCTCATGCTTAACTGGGTTCCGAGTGATTTCTGTAAACTTTGCCAAAATCTAGACGTGAATATCGGGTCTCTGTCTGACACAATATTTATTGGAACTCCATGTAACTTGACTATGTTATCCACATATATTTTGGCTAGCATGTCTACTCCGTATGTTGTCTTGACTGCTAAGAAATGAGCCGCCTTTGTTAGACGGTCAACCACTACCCATATCGCGTCGTTCTTCCGTGGGCTCTTGGGTAATTCTACCACAAAGTCCATGCCGATGCTATCCCATTTCCACTCTTGAATCTCTAAGGGTTGTAGCTCGCCTCCCGGGCGTTGGTGTTCGGCCTTAACTCGTTGGCAATTTTCGCATTTGGCCACAAAGTTTGCGATCTCGTTTTTCATTTCGTTCCACCACCAGTGCGTTTTTAGGTCTCGATACATCTTAGTACTTCCTGGGTGAATTGAGAAGGCCGAACTGTGTGCCTCTTCCATAATCTTCTCCCTTAGCTCTGGCCTGTTTGGTACCCATATCCGTTCATTCATTATGATTAGCACATCGCTTTCTTTGTTTATCTCTGATTTATCGGTTCCGTTTCCCTCTTTTCGCGTTACGGGTTTCTCGAGGTCTGATATCTGTGCTTCTAGTACCACCTCCAGTATCCCTGGCTTCGCGGTAACAGTCCCTAACATGACTGTGGTCGACTCCACCACTTCCAATTGTAGGTTCTCCATTTCCCTTAACATTGTGTTTGCTAACACGCCATGAGTCTTCCTGCTCAGTGCATCGGCTACTTGGTTTGCTTTTCCGGGGTGGTACTGAATGTCCAGGTCGTAATCTTTTATCAGTTCTAACCATCTCCGTTGTCTCATGTTAAGCTCCTTCTGGGTGAATAGGTACTTCAAACTCTTGTGGTCGGTGAATATGTCGCACTTCACACCATACAGATAATGTCTCCAAATCTTGAGTGCGAATACTACGGCTGCTAATTCTAAATCGTGTGTCGCATAGTTCAACTCTTGTATCTTCAGTTGACGTGATGCGTACGCTATGACTTTCCCTCCCTGCATCAGTACACACCCGAGTCCTTCCTTCGAGGCGTCGCTGTATACCGTGAATTCGTGTCTTGGTGTGGGTAATACCAGTATTGGTGCATATGTCAATTTCGTTTTGAGATATTCAAAACTCTCTTCACATTTCTCATCCCACGTATACCTCATTTCTTTTTGGGTCAAATTTGTCAACGGTTTAGCAATCCTTGCGAACCCCCCGATAAATTTCCGATAGTACCCGGCTAATCCTAAGAAGCTCCTCACTTCTCGAGCATTTGTCGGTTTGGGCCAATTCATCACTGCTTCTATCTTTGTTGGATCTACCGTCACCCCTCTTGCTGATATTACGTGTCCTAGAAAAGTTATGATGTCCATCCAGAATTCACACTTGCTGTATTTGGCATACAATTTCTCTTGTTTGAGGGTCTATAATACTATTCTCAGATGTTGCTCGTGTTCCTCCCAGTTGCGAGAGTAAACTAAGATATCGTCAATGAACACCACTACGAACTTGTCTAGGTACTGGCTAAATACCCGATTCATCAAATCCATGAAAATTATGGGGCATTAGTCAATCCAAACGGCACTATCGTGCATTCATAATGGACGTATCTCGTTCGAATGGTTGTCTTCGGTATGTCTCCTTCTCTCACTCGGACCTGATGATACCCTGACCTCAAGTCTAATTTTGAGAACACCTTCGCGCCATGTAACTGATCAAACAAGTCGTCGATCCTGGGCAACGGATACTTGTTCTTTATCGTGACCTTGTTTAACTCCCGGTAGTCGTAACACAGTCTTAACTCGCCGCTTTTGTTTCTAACAAATAACACCTATGCTC
Source organism: Utricularia reniformis (assembly GCA_009725065.1). Taxonomy (NCBI): domain Eukaryota; kingdom Viridiplantae; phylum Streptophyta; class Magnoliopsida; order Lamiales; family Lentibulariaceae; genus Utricularia; species Utricularia reniformis. The sequence continues at coordinate 353,415 of RWGZ01001580.1, forward strand.
CCCAAGGGGAGTTGCTTGGCCTAAGAAATCTTTTTTCCAATAGCGACTCAATCTGTTGTTTCAGTTCCTGCATCTCTCTGGGTGCCATTCGGTATGGAGCCTTGGAGATCGGTTGTGTTCCAGGGAGTAGTTCTATTTCCATTTCCACTTCTCTCTGAGGCGGTTGACCTGGTAGCTCGTCGGGAAATACATCACTGTATTCACAAGCAACTGGAACTGACTTCAATGGTGTCCCTTCCTTCTCCGCTATGAAAAATGCTAACTAATTCGATTGATCCCTATATTCTTCATCCTCACTCATAATCGGTTTTCCGACCATGTCCTTCCTCCCTTCCCGCGGCGTACTTAAAGTGATCGTATGTTCTCGACATTTCACATGCACATCGTACCTAGATAGCCAATCCATTCCTAGTATGGCATCGAATCTCATATCCCCTAACTCAATGAAATCCGCCTCTGTTCGCACTGTATCCACTTCCACCGTGCATCCTTTATAGATTCTATATGCCTCCATGGCTTCGGATCCCGATGTTTTTACTTTGATTTTAGCGTTACTTCCCATTATTCCAAACCGTTTTGCTAACTTCTCCGACACAAACGAATGTGTCTCCCCACAATCAAATAATACGAAAGTTGTAAAGCCGTTAATAAGTAGTGTACCTACCACGACGTCTTCAGCCTCCGATGCATGTTCATTGTTCACAGCGAACACTCAAGCATTTCCAGTAATCCTTTCCATTGCTATGTTTTCGGTTACCCCGGTTTCGATCCTTCTCTTCTTCGGGCATTCTTTGGCAAAGTGTCCTTCGTGGCCGCACTTGAAACAACTGTTGGTTCCTGCTCGGCATTCTCCAAAATGGTTCTTCCCGCATTTGGTGCACGTAGGCCTGATCGGAGGTCCTTGTGCCGATCCGAAACTCTCTGTAGTGACCTTTCCTTTCCACTCTCCCCGTCCCTGAACTTCACTCCTCGAGGAGATTCTGGTGCGTTCCTTATCCATTCTTCGCAATCCTCCATCCACTCTGACTGCCGCCGCCACTAAACTCGAAAATTCTTCATCGTCGCGGCCATACATAGTCAGTTTCACCTTTTCATTCAGCCCTTCTGTAAAGCGGTGCATCTTTTCTTGCTCACTCCCCATGATCTCGGGGGCGTACCTGCCTAGTTCTATGAATTCCTTCATGTACTCCATTACTGGGTGGTTTCCTTGAGTCAATCTGTCAAATTCAGCCCTCTCATCTTTCTTAAGTCCTTTCGGCACGTAGTAATCCAAGAACGCATTCTTAAACTTCTCCCAAGAGATGGGTCCATCCTTCAGTAATGAGGCCGACACGCTTCCCCACCATCGGGCAGTGCTACCGTCGAACCATAGCGGGGCCAATCCTGCCCTAAGTTCCTCTGGGGGTTCGATCAGTTCAAACTTCTCCTCAAGGCGAATAATCCACGCCTCCGCGTCCCCCATCTTATCCCCGTGAAACTGTTCATCCCAGTCTTCTTTAATGCCTCGTTGTAGTAGATTCTACCCTTTTCGGGTCTTGACACATGTTCCATTTGCACGGAGTTTCCCCTCTCCGTCTGTCCATGTCTTATTGCACTAACTATGGAACTCGCCATAGTTTGGAACAGATCCATGAGACTTTCTTGGCTAAACGTGAGAGGCATCGATGAATCCGCAACCGGAATCTCTGTCGCCGGTGCCTGTTCTGATGCATTGCTATCCTCCTCTCGGTTTCCATTCGCTCTCGTCCTATGAGCCATTCCTACATTAAGCTTTCGTTATGTCTATGCCTACTCATGTCATATGTTACATTCTATATCCATCCCTTCCTATGGTCGGTTGTCCTCCTATGAGTTTCCTAGACTCTTCTACGTAAAACCGCACCGTTACCGGTTTGGTAACGATGTTATGCTCTAATACCATTTGTAACGACCCTAATTTGGGTCTAGCTGTTTTGGTAAAACGTGCTAAATAAAATGAAACGTTCGAATGTAAACTTAAAACATAGCTCAAAAATATTAAAGTTTAGCAACATAATTTAGAGTGTTCTCAAAAGACCGGACTCTATCACCGGACAACCGACGACCTCCTTCCCATGCCCTTCTCATACCTCGTCCGCGTCACCTACAAAATCTGTAAAGCGGTCACAATCTATTAAAGGAAACTTCTCACATGATACACATTAACTTTTCATTTCTTAAATAAACCATACACACATGCGTAAATCATTTATTTTAACCGTTTTCTTATTTCCTTTTTCTTTTACCCTTATCATTCCCCTCATACTTTAACTTTACTGTTGTCTAGAGTAACATGTTCGGTACATGTCCCGCCCAAGCCAACCATTAGTTGTTGGATGACTCGACGTGCCATATGCTTCCCTTCCCCGGGTGGGTACTTAGGCGCTACCCCTTTTTCCACCCGAATCCGTTCTGCCTTTTTCGTACGTATCTTTCCATCTTTGGAACTTATCGTTCCCTTCATCAGACATGCTCTTCCTTTGTCGTGTACTAGGCACGATGCCGGGTTCGGTCGGACGGTCCATCCTTCCTCACCCCGAGTCTTATTAACATTTATCTCATTCATTCGTGTCTTTTTCTTTCTTCCTTAATGACCCAATCCCGTTTCCCTAAGTCTGAACCTTCCCTTACTACATTGTGTTCACTCCGCTTACCGTTTCCTTTCGCCCGTTATAGTCCCTTCGTGCTTCCCTGCATTTCGTGACAGGTCTTAGTACTCAATTTTCGACGTTATTACCTTATTGTTAACTATGTGATTACCGTAGACCCTACGTATCCTTTTTCCCTTACGATCCGGCGTTGGAAAGCGACGAAAACACCCGATCTTTAGAATTTCCGCGATAATTCCCTTCAGTATAGAATTTCGCGAAAATTTCTTATTACGGCCAAATCCGCGATAATTTCCTTCTTCAAATATTTTTTCGCGATAATATTGTTCTTCATTACAAATCCGCGATAATTTTAAGAAATTGCATGTGATTCACTCATCTCTCTATTCATTATGTTTTCATTATAATTGGATTCAAAAAAGTGTCAACTGAAAAACTTAATCAAACATTTAAGATCAATGACCTTAGAATTACATTATCTCTATAACCCGTATTTATCTTGAAACATTTTGTAGAGTTTCCGGATGAATTTTCCTCTCATAATTCTTTCTAGAGATCACTCTTAGCATAACTTAACAAACAAGAACATGTTTATTATAACACAAACGTCCTCTATTTATAGGGACTTGAAATAAATAAAGAGTTACACAATTCATGGAATTTAATAATTTGGAAAGTCAAATGTCATAGAATTTAATACAATTTATGTAACAATATATATATATATCAATAGTTTATGTGTGCACTACTATTCCATATTCATATCAGTGGGATAAATTCTTGATTGATAAAACTTATACATATGAAAGGTAGAAGAAAAGACCACACAATGATCTTTATGACATAAGTTTCATGGTTCATCAACATGAAATAATAAATCTTAATATATAATACTATATGGATCACATAATGATATAAACTAACATAAACCACCCAAAATGTATCCAGATGCAAAACATTAATTTAATGGTCTCTCGATTTGATCGCATTTCCGATTGTACATCTATTTAATCTGCATTTCCGAATCTTCACATTCCTCTTGTACCTCGAACTAATATTACTTTATTCTATTCATTATATTGAATCATATTTAACATTTATTTACGACTTTATGCTATCTATGGTTCTCGTTATCTATCATTTATCTAAACACCAAGGATATTTTCAACTTTATTAGCTCATTTTCTTTAAATAATTTTTTTAATTATATTTCTTAATAGTTCAACATTACAACATATCTCATATTATATGGTTAACTGGTTATGTTATTAACTGATAAAATATATTTTATAGTATATCTCGTACTAGATTAATAAGTCACACTATATTCATTATATTATATATTAATTTATCATTATTTACGTTTGTACTAAATTATAAAATCACACTCATCATACCATTTTCCGTTCATTTGCGATATAATTATATTTTATTTGTTTATCATACATTATGTTTATTTTTTATACTACCGTGAAATCAATATATATATTCATTTTACATTATCCCGTCATAGCTTAAATATTCTAATAACCTATTTAATTTCTTAAAAATGTGGCTTGTTACATAGTGCACATTTATTGCGGTCTTAGTATAATTCGTCGTGAAAAGGGGGATTTCCTCATGGATCATGACCGGAAAGCTAGGAAAGAAGGGTAACGAGGATCTGCACCAACAGTAACAGTATTGAACTAGAGTAATATTAATATACCACAGTAGGGCATTGACTAAGATATGTTATGCAACGCAAGAAAGCAATAGAAGCACATAACAACAAAGATAAATAAATAAGCGGAATGAACACTATCTATTAACATAAGGTTCATATACATAAAATAAAGGGTCACATAGTGTCCTTTTTGTTAAGAAAAGTGAATGAAATGGTTAAGACTCGAGCGAAGTGGAAACACCGAACTCGACATCATGCTAAGCACATGGTTAGGCAAATGTATAACATATTAAAATATGGGGACCCATGTCCCCATAACTAAATGTATCCGAATGGGAATGGAGTGCATGAGTCCTTACTCGGGGATGGGAAACATATAATCTATGGATGATAATGGGTAGGGTTTGGGCCGGATTTGGTCAAATTCACGTCCGCTCCACCACTTATAACTTCAAATCTATGTCTACCACAAATCCACATTAAGTTTGAATATTCAAATCTATGTCCTACCCTTAGGCATATCCGCCCCACGTCGAATAATCGAACCTATTAAAATGTCAAATAATAAAAAATATAAATGATTATTTCCACTTTTTTCAACAATATTTTTTTGAACATTTTTAAAATAAAAAGTAATAAATATTTTAAAATATATTGTTTTTATTTATGACTGATATTTATAAACATGTCAAAATTTTAAAATAATGTAAATAACATATCAAACTATTAAAATAATAAAAATTGTAAAAAAGTTGTTATAATCAATCAACTTTAAACTCTAAAAATTTGTAAATATATTCACTAATATTTATAATTGAATATTTAATTCAAAAGATTAAAAGTAATTGTTGGTTGATTTTAATATCAGTTAATGTTTTAAACATGCTTTTATTTTATTATTTAACCTTAAAAAATGTAAAAATATATCTAAATTTTAAAATAGTGTGAATAACATATTTATATATTAAAAATTATATAAATAACACTTTAAATAAGATATTTAAAAATTATTAAAAATAATTTTTTAAAATATTACATTAAGTTTGGTGGATATAATATGTATAAGTTTGGGTTTGACTAGAAATCCACATACACCCCGTCCTACTGCGAGTTTATCATTTTTAAACTCTTATCATTCTCATACCCACAAAAAATCCAACACTCACGGGTATGACAGGATAGGATATCCACCGGGGTTGATTTTTTGCCATCCCTACTATAGCCTCGTCAAGTTGGCCAGCATCTAACCACTGGTTTGGGTTAGACATGTCACCGGCCATTATCTACCCATCTAGAGTAAGTATGATAACGAAAGAAATGGAATGAAAAGGTTGATTACTAATGAGCTCAGAGAACGTAGGATATTTGATACCGATGGTTTCTAATTAAGAAATGACTTAAATGTTATGTTGCATAGTTAGAGAAGTTTTTCTTACTAAATTGTGACCATATTATAAATGTTGTATGTGATGAGGTAGGGACATGAGATGTACATGAGGTGGTTGTCGATTGTCCGCATCTAGGATCATGGTCATGTTTTGAAACTATCACAATTATTCGTTCTGTCGAAACGTATTCTAATCTCCTTATTTTATGTTTTTAAGACTCTGTTGTCTTAATTGAAACACTTTACATTTTACCCTAACGTTTAGTGTTGTGTTTTTGTAGACTGGCTAGGCGGGACTTGGGGGTGTTACAATTTGTATTGTCTTGCTATTTAGTATATTTCTTTGCACTTGCTTTTCCATTCTATAGTTTTAAGCTTGTCCAAACTCATTGACCGCTAAAATCCATTAGGGGAGNATCCCGTCATAGCTTAAATATTCTAATAACCTATTTAATTTCTTAAAAATGTGGCTTGTTACATAGTGCACATTTATTGCGGTCTTAGTATAATTTGTCTTGAAAAGGGGGATTTCCTCATGGATCATGACCGAAAAGCTAGGAAAGAAGGGTAACGAGGATCTACAGCAACAGTAACAGTATTGAACTAGAGTAATATTAATATACCACAGTAGGACATTGACTAAGATATGTTATGCAACGCAAGAAAGCAATAGAAGCACATAACAACAAAGATAAATAAATAAGCGGAATGAACACTATCTATTAACATAAGGTTCATATACATAAAATAAAGGGTCACATAGTGTCCTTTTTGTTAAGAAAAGTGAATGAAATGGTTAAGACTCGAGCGAAGTGGAAACACCGAACTCGACATCATGCTAAGCACATGGTTAGGCAAATGTATAACATATTAAAATATGGGAACCCATGTCCCCATAACTAAATGTATCCGAATGGGAATGGAGTGCATGAGTCCTTACTCGGGGATGGGAAGCATATAGTTTAGGGATGATAATGGGTAGGGTTTGGACCGGGTTTGGTCAAATTCATGTCTGCTCCACCACTTATAACTTCAAATCTATGTCTACCACAAATCCACATTGAGTTTGAATATTCAAATATATGTCCTACCCTTAGGTATATCCGCTCCACGTCGAATAGTCGAACCTATTAAAATGTCAAATAATAAAAAATATAAATTATTTTTTGCCATCCCTACTATAGCCTCGTCAAGTTGGCCAACATCTAACAACTGGTTTGGGTTAGACATGTCACCGGCCATTATCTACCCATCTAGAGTAAGAATGATAACGAAAGAAATGGAATGAAAAGGTTGATTACTAATGAGCTCAGAGAACCTAGGATATTTGATACCGATGGTTTCTAATTAAGAAATGACTTAAATGTTATGTTGCATAGTTAGAGAAGTTTTTCTTACTAAATTGTGACCATATTATAAATTTTGTATGTGATGAGGTATGGACATGAGATGTACGTGAGGTGGTTGTCGATTGTCCGCATCTAGGATCATGGTCATGTTTTGAAACTATCACAATTATTCGTTCTGCCGAAACGTATTCTAATCTTGTTACTTTATGTTTTTAAGACTCCGTTGTCTTAATTGAAACACTTTACATTTAACCCTAACGTTTAGTGTTGTGTTTTTGTAGACTGGCTAGGCGGGACTTGGGGGTGTTACAATTTGTATTGTCTTGCTATTTAGTATATTTCTTTGCACTTGCTTTTCCATTCCATAGTTTTAAGCTTGTCCAAACTCATTGACCGCTAAAATCCATTAGGGGAGACAAGGATGAGGGGAGTTTAGGTTGATCAGCTCTCAAGAATGAAGTAGGTTTATGGTTGTTTTCATATGTTTTGATATACTTGTATATGTGCATGTTTTGTTAATTTAGTAAACTAGTATGTATCTTGTATATAGTTTTTGAACATATGTAATGAGTGATTAGCTAAAATCTTATTCTCAAATTAGATAGAACAAATCAACTTAATACAATAAGTTAAATGAATTAGACAAATTTCAAATATATTTTAAGTTAGTAAGAATGATGCATTAGGTTTTATACTTATTTGAGTATGACATGTCATACGAGTTTAGTGGTATGAAAGATTATGCCCCCTTTCACTCGCCTCACTCACAAACATTTTATCGGGATTATCCGAGATGTATAAAAAGTAAGGTGAGTTTGAATTCTACTTTGATATCATGTTGAATTTACGGAAATAATGAACTTGGAAAGGGAAAATCTTCTTTTGATTTTATGATTGATTCAATAAATACAAATAAAAAACTTTACATGTATCAATATATACACACTTATAATTACTTAACTAAAAAAACATATATTATTCTATATATTTACTTTAACATACATAATTACAACTTCAAATAAAACCCGTATGAGAATAATCATAACAATCCACTTGGAATATGAAAAAAATCAAGATTTAACAGGCGAGTAAGCTATGCACACATATGCTTTCTTTACCATATGCCTTATTTACTCATAATCGTCCATAAATTCAATGATCAAACTAGGAGAATGGGAACACGCAGACAATGAAAGGAATCTTGACCAGCCATGTATTTTATTTTTACCTTTTCCTTTTAAATTTTTTTCTTCTTTTAGATTATTTCCTTTCCCCTTCAAATTTAAATGGACAATATACAGAAATAGTTTCCATAGTTTCTTCAATATAATAAATTTGGTCTCCCAAAATTTTAAAATTATGATAATTATGAACCATAAACTCTAAAGTTTTGGAAGGATAAACATGAGGGGAAAAGTGATTTAACAGAGTAAATGTATTCCTATTAGACTATTAACAGTACTCTTGTGGTTCAAAAACCGGAGGTATCAACAGTCGTCCGATTCGTTGCAAAACGAATTCGGTTGTAATTTATTTAATATGTGGAGGATGATTATAAATCAAATGTAAAAGAGACAATGCAGTTTTAGAGTGGAAAACCTCAAAGTTGAGGAAAAAACCACTTGACTAAGAGCTGTAAATGACCTTAGTCGATTCAATAAACAAGGTGCTAATCACAAATACCATGTTTGTTCTTTAGACAACAAGGGGATGAAAGCTGCTCGAAAATAAATCGATAGATGGCTAAGTAAGAGAGCTTGCGAGGAGAATCGGAAGAGGATCCTTTTCTTCTCATCCCAAGTGTCCTTTTTATACGCTTACTGTGCTGCGTGAACAGTAAGGTGTCGTTTTGTGATTATCCTCTGCGGCTAGGTCAACTCGTGTCAGGCGGAACAGCCGTCGGGCATGACTTCATAAGGCTGCACGGCGCTAGGCCTTTCCGCGCTATTAGCCGGCTATCTCCAAACTAAGGGAGGCTCGTATGACTCCGCCGGACCACGCCTCTTACAGGATTGTCAGAGGTTGTCGTCGCATGTTGAGGAATGTAGATGGCCCGAAGCAGGGCCTGTGAAGTGTGGACCGATCGGTCCTGGTGAGCGGGAGAAAGTTGGGCCCTACCGATCGGGACCGATCGATATGAACTTGCGGTCAGGCCCATCTGGCCTGGTTGGGCCGTTCATTCACATGAACTGGATCTGGGCCTCCAAGTTCGACTTATGTTACGTGGATTGATCTAACTAAACTTGGTTCTGATCAGGTTTGGGGTAGCAGGTTCCGAGGATCTCATCAAGTATATTTTTCAAATTAAATTTTTTTATCACTAACATATTTTGTTTAATGGATATATTAGTGATAATATTTGTACTATCATATACTTTTGTTTTATAATGTAATATAAATATCTTATTTATTAAGATTCAATATATTAGCTAATAAATTTAAACTGAATTAGATAAATTAATATTTTTATACAAAAAAGATATAAAAATATCAAGTATTTTTTATAATTATATTATTAATATTTGTTCAAAAAAATTAGACTTCTTATTATATTTCAGTATGTAACTAATAAATTTCAATTAAATTAATTAATATTATATACAAAAAATAAATTGAAAAAACAATATGTAATTATATTTATAAAATTTATATTAATATTTATTAATGTACTCAAGATTTCACTAATCACGTATCTTGAGATTATTTCATATACTGAATTTTAGGCGAATCTTAGGTACATTAATAAATACTAATATAAAATTTATAACTATAATTGCATATTGTTTTTTCAATTTATTTTTTGTATACAATATTAATTAATTTAATTGAAATTCATTAGTTACATAATGAATTATAATAAGAAGTTTAATGTTGTTGAACAAATATTAATAATATAATTATAAAAAATACTTGATATTTTTTATATATTTGTTGTATAATTACTTTATTTAATTCACGTTTAAATTTATTAGTTTATATATTGAAGCTTAATAAATAAGCATGCTATTGAAAAAATCATAAATAAGATATTTATATTAAATCATAAAACAAAAGTGTATGATAGTACAAATATTATCAGTGTTATACTCATTAAACAAAATATGTCAATGATAATAAAAATTAATTTGAAAATGTGCTGTTAATAGTTTAATATGAATACTTAAATCACTTTTTTTTCCCGATAAACATGTTCTTGTTCTAGTACTTTCCATAATTTAGTTGAATTGATTTTTAAAATTTAGTGTGGACAATTGATTATCAATATTTTTCTATTTTCATAATCAAATTCGTTTTCAAAAGATCACATTTATCGATTTATATACTTTTGTAATCGAATTCATCGGATTTCGTAAACTTTGTTAATTAATAGTGAAAAAGTCGAATTTTAGAACTGAAAATGACATACAAAATTGAGGATCAAATTTAACAAAATTATCAAAGATAACTAAGAAATCATTTTATCTATGAATTATAAAGAAAATAATTTCCTTGGTATTATTATAATTTATTGAGAAACTAAAAACATATGGATTTATCTATATGTATATGTATATGTATATGTATATGTATATGTATATGTATATGTATATGTATATGTATATGTATATGTATATGTATATAAAATTCTTTATACCCTAATTATGTGCAGGATTTTTTTAGATTTCATTTAGATGTTTCTTTTCTTTTGATTTTTATTGTTGGATATTGTTTTCTGTTCTTTTCTTTCGAAACTCAAACAGTTTCTAACCTCTCATCGGCTTCCTCTGGGTAAGGATTCGAATACTCGATCATGTTTGCTTCTGTTGGACATTCTTATGGGAAATCTTTAAATTTGTTGTCGCGATTCATGGGTTAAAATGTTAATGATATGATTTATAGCTGGAGTAGTTTAGGATGCAAAATCAATTCTGGTTGTTTTGATATCATAAAAGGCTATGATACAAATCTTTCGAATTCCCACTGCTTAAGTTTTTTTTTTATGTCAGAAGCCGGGTCTAAAATTCCCTAAATACGTAAGGGCTAGAAGAAATACTGATTTTTTGATTGATGATGTTTTGGATTTAGGATATTGAAGAATAACAATAGGCTCATATTGGTGGTGGTTTTGGTGCTTTTGCTGCTTCAATTGCTAAAAGAGTTGTTACTTTACTTATTGAATATTTAAATGTTGATGAATGTTGAAGGTAGGGCAGAGAAACTCGACTCTTTAATGTTAGATATCGATGTTGGTGGATTGTTTTGGATTGAAAACTTGGTTTGCCAGAGTAATGAGAAGAAGTTAAGTGCAACTGGTTCGATTGAAAGAAACTTAAATGGGTTGTGTTGAAGAAATGTAATGGTTCATAAAAACATAAGTTTACTTTTATGTTGTTCTTCAGGTTTATTGTGAGGGCTATGAGCAAATTCTTCATCCGCAAAGAGTGAATAGAGATGCACCATTCTTTTGTTTGGTGTCATTGCACCAACTTTGTTGCAAAAGCTCGACAATGCCTATCGAGGTAGATTTTGAAAATCAATAGAAATTATGTGCTCTAATTTGTAGAACAAGAAACTGTTTCTGTTGGTTTTTCAATATTTATGTTGATATATTGCATACGACGACACTGCCGGAAGATTTGTACATCTTGTGCTGTTGAAATGAGAATCCCACAGCTCATGGCTTTCTGGTGGTTTGGAATATATGCATTTTTTGATGATGTAGAGTTGTGATCTTCGAATTCCCCTGATCCGATTGAGTATAGATTGAAGGCATATGATGAAATTAGTCTTCCCAGATGCTGAATGAGAGGAGCATGGGAATAGATGAACAAATATTAGAAGGGGAAAATATGTGTTGCAGATTCAACAATCTGCAACAAGTAGCAACAAGAAGTTCGATTTAGGGATTTTCTTGTTGAACGAAAAGGAAAGAAAAGTCTTACCAAAGAATGACTGCGACCCTCTATTTATATACAAACTAAGTATTACTAAATCCTAATTTAACCATGATTCCCACATGTATAAAATGATTTCCCATTATACATTGTAAGTCCCACTTCTAACATCCCCTCCTCAAGTGGTTTGCTAGATGCAAGTCGCAAACCCAACTTGTCAATGAGACGATGAAAAGCAGTTGTTCCCAAGGATTTCGTGAATATATCAACTAATTGTTGCTCTGAAGGAACATATCTTGGAAGTACGAAACCTAGTTTGAATTGATCTCTCACGACATGACAATCAATATTGATATGTTTAGTACGTTCGTGAAAGACCGGATTTTCTGTGATCTTGAGAGCTGATTGATTATCACACCATAGAGGAATCGGACGAGTGACACTCTGACCTAAGTCCCGAAGAATGTAAGAAATCCACAAGAGTTCAACTGTGCAATTTGCCATGCTTCGATACTCAGATTCTACCGAAGATCTTGATGCAAGGCTTTGTTTTTTAACCTTCCAGGATACCAGACTGTTTCCCAATAAGACACAATAACCAGAGACTGATCGTCGTGACTCTAAGCAAGTCCCCCAATCTGCATCAGAATATGCAGTCAAGGAAATATCAGGGCTGATTGCATAAAACAGTCCCAAATCTCTAGTCCCGGACAGATACCGCACTATACGTAGAAGAGCTCGCCAATGTGCTTTAGTAGGTTGTTGGGCATATTGATTTAATTGTTGCACACTATAGGCAATATCTGGCCTTGAAAAAATTAAATATAGTAATTTTCCAACTAACCTCCTGTATTGATCAACATCCATTGTATCATGAGCAGAAATTTGAGAAAATTGTTGACCACGTGGCATTGGCGTTTTTTCAACTTTGGCATCTGTCAAACCATATTCAACAATCAAGTCATCAATGTATTTATGTTGAGATATATGCATTCCGGTGCAATCACGGGTAATGTGAAGTCCTAAAAAGAAGTCTGCTACTCCCAAGTCTTTAATGGTAAAACTGTCATGCAAAAAAGATTTCACCTTCTCAATAGCATCCAATGTAGAGCTTGCCACAATAATATCAACATAAACAATAAGTACAAGGAAAAATGTATGATCATGAGTCTTGTGAAGGACGTATAAGCAAGGATCAGCAGAGGATTGAGTAAAGTCATATTCTAACAATTTACTGGTTAGTTCAATATTTCATTGGCGTGATGCTTGCTTTAAACCATAAATAGATTTTCTGAGCAAACAAACTCTATGATCATCATCTCCTAAATAGCCCGCCGGTGGTCTCATGTAAATACTTTCATCCAAAAAACCATGCAAAAAAGCATTGTTAATATCTATTTGATGTAAATGCCAACCGTGATGTGCCGTGAGTGCCAATAGTATTCTTATGGTCACGATCTTTGCAACTGGTGCAAAAACATCATAATAATCGATTCCTTTCACTTGGGTGAACCCCTGAGCCACCAAACGTGCGTTATGTCGTTCCACAGTTCCATCAGAGTTAAGTTTTACTTTGAAAATCCATTTGCTACCTATAGCTTTCTTTCCCGACGGTAAATTTTCCAAATCCCATGTATGGTTATGATCCAACGCATTCAACTCTTGAGTCATTGCTTCTTCCCATTCATGAATCCCTTTTGCAGCACTGTAACTCGTAGGTTCAGTAATAGACAGTGGAGTAGATTTGTCATTATAAGGAAAAACATGTGATGTTAATACATAATCATCATGCCAGCTAGATGGTTTGGGGATTCTGATGCTACGACGAGGCTGATCATGACCTACTAGATGATTGTTGGAAGTATTGGGGATAGGGGCATGTATTGGTGATGGAACTTCATTGTTTAGAGAGGTATCATCAAAGATAGATAATTTTGATAATGCACACTGTCAGTGGAAGTGGTAGGTAATGTACTTATAGGTTCACAAATTTCAATTACCGAAGGAGGCATGGAATGATCACACTCTGGAGAGGAAGCAAGACAATCATTAGTGGTATGCTCTTGTGAAGGAAAAAAACTAGGCAGAATGGAATAAAGATCAACAGAAATAGAATCAGTATTTGATTTATATGGGAAATATGCTTCATAGAATTTTACATCCCTTGAAACAATGATCTTTTGCTCTTCTATGTCATAGATTTTGTAGCCCTTTATTTCCATTGGATATCCCACAAATACACTTTTGGTAGCTCTAACTCCTAATTTTTCTTTTCTTGTGCCATGGACCCCTACATATGCTAAACAACCAAACACCCTCATATGATCAAAATTTGGTGTTTTCTTGAATAATAATTCATATGGTGACTTCCAACCAAGGACACTAGAGGGAAGTCGATTGATAATGTACGTTGCAGTCAATAAAGCTTCCCCCCAAAAACGTTTAGGTAAATGTGATTGAAAAAGGATCGCTCTAGTGATCTCAAGCAAGTGTTTATACTTCATTTCTACCCCGTTTTGTTGTGGTGTGTATGGACAAGAGTGTTCATGTAATATGCCACTTTTATTACATATATCGACTATGGGTTGCCCAATAAACTCCCCACCATTATCACTACGAAGCCTCTTAACAAAAAAATCAAATTGTTTTTCAACCATGGTGATGAAGGCATCAAGTATGGAGCTCACCTCTGATTTTGCTGAAATGAGGAAAGTCCAAGTGGCCCGGGTGTGATGATCTACGAGTGTTAAAAAATAAGATGCACCGGAAAAAGACTTAATTTTATAAGAACCCCAGAGATCACAATGGATAAGATATAAAGGATGTGGAGTCGAGGATGTACTTATCGGAAAAGGTAATCGTTGGAATTTTGCGAATTGACATATATCACAAGGCACACCATTTAATTGACATGAAAAAGGTAAATGGATTGCCTTAGAGTCGGAAATATGTCCAAATCTACAATGCCACAAAAGCTTGGCATCCGGGGCAACAAGTGACCCGGAGAACAAAGCTACATTGTTTAATAAGACTTTTGCATGTATGAATAAAGCAGTTTCAGTACCCCATAATTGAGTTCCTTTAAAAGCATTAGAATAGGTTGCAAGCACATGTGGTAGAAAAGAGTATTTGTCCATAATGTAGAGTTCATTTTTCACTCTTCCCACCCCTAAGAGCTTTCGACTACCCTGGTCCTGTAAAAGACAACAGGAACCGGAGAAGAAAAATTGAAAACCTTGTTTTTGAGTAAGTTGTTTCACAGATAACAAGTTGTATTTGAAGACGGGAACATAAAAGACATCAGATAAAGACAAATCAGATGATAAGGATGTAACCCCAATACTATGAACAAGATTTATAGAGCCATCAGGCAAGGTGACAGGGACATGGGGAGACAATGGTTTAAGGTCATAAAGTAGGTGTGGGAATGCACATATGTGAGATGTTGCTCCACTGTCTATTATCCAAACATTTGCATTATCAGTGTGCATCTGAGAATTAAATGAGGAAGAAATAGTACCTGAGAATTCACCGAAACTCGCCATGTTAATTTCCTCAGAAGATTTGCTCACTAGCTTCTGGACTTCCTGCTGGATTAGTTGCTGCAAATGTGTGACTGAAAAACCAGCAACGTTAGTATCTATAGGTGCATGCAAGTGTTCATCCATGGGCGTGTTCACCATATTAATCTTGGCTTTATTTTTGTATGGACGCCCTTGATCCTCACGATATTTGATGTACCAAGGTTGAACTCTAGTAATTGTGAAACAAGAATCCTTTAAATGACCTTCCTTTTTACAGATTGTGCATATGCGCCCCTTTGGATCTTTCTATTGCGAGTTCCATCATTGTATTGCTGCTTCCCGATAGTATGTTTCACTAATAGTGCCCCATTCATCATAAGTTCATTAGAGGGTCCTACAGGCTCACATCTTTTCTCAACATTTAGTAGCATGTCATATACCTTCTCAATATTTGGAACAGGGTCCATGACAAGTATTTGATTCCTCACATCATTATACTTATAATGTAATCCTTTGAAAAATTGAGATAATCGTGTGATGCCAAGCATAGTTGTTGCCAAAATTCTTCCACCACAACATTTACACACCACTTCAGTCCCACAGTGATCACAATTTACGCTAGGTAGCAATTCATCCATGTCTTTCCACAATGTGCTAAGGCGACTATAATACTCCGTTATAGATTCATCCCCTTGTGTAATGTTGAACATGTCCTTTTGTATATCATATATTTTAGACATGTTAAATTGTCCAAAATGTTTATGCACCAAGGTCCATAACTCATGAGAGGTATTGACGGAATTGAAACCAACAACCAACTCTTTAGAAATGGAATTAAGCAACCATGATAAAACCATAAAATCAGTTCTTCTCCAAATAATATATTCAGGGGATGTTAGAACATGTGCAAACATTGTGCCATCAACAAAACACAGTTTATATTTGGCACCCAATGCAATTTTCGACTCCAACCCAAGAAGTTTCTGGTTTTAATAAGCTCTGAAACCAGGGAGTTGTTAGGGTTGTCCGATCCACTGATATAGAGCGGGTCGTTCAAAGAAAAAACAGCAGGATTATCGACTCCTTTGTTTGGATTCGAAGTGTTACCATCCTTTGAAGCATTGAGAGGGTTCTTGACAACTTCCATCGTGTTCTTGACATTTTCCATCGTGTTCGTTCCACGCTCACCGCACCATGAACAAATATTAGAAGGGGAAGATATGTGTTGCAGATTCAACAATCTGCAACAAGTAGCAACAAGAAGTTTGATTTAGGGATTTTCTTGTTGAACGAAAAGGAAAGAAAAGTCTTACCAAATAATGACTGCGACCTTCAATTTATATACAAACTAAGTATTACTAAATCCTAATTTAACCATAGTCCTCACATGTATAAAATGATTTCCCATTATACATTGTAAGTCCCACTTCTAACAATAGATTCCAAGTGGGAGGAATTAAGTTAATTAACTGGTTGAGGATTAATCCATAAACTTGCTTCTTGATATGTTAATATTATTTTTAAAAACATATGAATTTAGACATATATATATTTCAATTAAAATAAAACATTGTTTTTCATAAATAATATTATAATTGGATAAAACATACTAAAATTGATTATGATACACCAAATATTCAGGACGTGTCCCTTAATTAGTAAGAATAATGATAATTAGATTTATTGTATTTCTCTTATAAAAAAATTGATTAGGTTTAATAGATGATGCCTGCTAAGACGAAAAGTCAAAAGGAGTCGGCGTTGAAGACGACGTGGTGGGGTGAGATGACGCGTTGGTAGTTTCAAAAGGAAGAAGGAAGAAAGAAGCTACGAAACGGCAATCCTTATTCCTTTTTCGTTGATCTTTCCTCCTGAAACACTTTATAAAATCGCTTTCCTTTCTCTGCTAATCTCAATCCATCTTCCGATCAGTTTCATAATCATGAGTAACTACGCACAGAACCAAGGTATTTCATTCATTACCGAGATCCGATCGTCAATCGCGATTTTGTGGAGAGAAACGATTGGGCTACTAACGGATTTATTTATTTTTCAGCAGCGCCGCCAAGCATCCTATCGAGTGTTAACGTAGCTCCTCCGCCGGTAGGTTATCCGATGAAAGAAGGAGAGGAAGCACCGGCACAGGGTTTCCGTACTAATGCAACGAAGTCTAGAGGCGATGGCTTCTTGAAAGGATGGTAAATAAAACTTGACTGACTAATTTTGGATAGAAATTGAATGGTTGTTTTGATTTTGTAGCTGTGCTGCTTTGTGCTGTTGCTGCGTGTTGGATGCCTGCTTCTGATCATCTTGCCTTAATACGCTTGTTGGTGTTATACTATTATATTAATCACTTTGTGATTTGGGATTTCTTTTATAATGATTTCAATTTTTGCTATTTTGGAAAGTTTCTAGTGCATATTGTCTTTCAATTTGAGTTGATACAATTTGCTTGTCGTATGCTTACACTATTCATCATATTCCTCCAATATTTTCTTTCAATTCCTGCTATTTGTAATATTATTACTATATTATCATTAACTTAGATACGGGTCTCGTTTAATTCAAAATACTAACAAGTGGGACTTAAAACCTCTACTACACCGACTCTCCAATTTTCCTTACGTATCCATGTCGGACCACGTCCGACTCGCTACGATTCTTGACATTTGACACAAAACAATGTCGTTTTGATTTCTTCATTAATTATATTTTTTCTTCATTAGAAAAATGACTTATATGCATTCACGACTTTGTCATATAATCTATCTACTTGTGAATTAATCGTGTAACCGATAATGGATCGAAATATGATTGCTTTTGGGAAGATATGAAATAGAACAACTATATTCATTTTTTATAAAATTGAATTATCTTATATAATAAATTGATAAACTATTTGTAGTTTAAAAAATATAGTTTATGTAACTTTCAACGAATTTTAACATTATTTAATATTATTTAATTTAAAAATAATAATCGAGTCGAAAATACAACTCTTATACTCTTGTCGAGTCATGTCAAGTCGAGTTGGTCAGACGAATTGATACCGCATAGCTTAAAACTTTAACTAATCAATTAATTATTGAAATCAATAATATTATAATATGTATATATATTAATAATAATGGACACGTAAACTTGGTCTCATTTTTATGATTTTGACAAATTGATATTTAAGTTTTATGATTCTAACAATTCCTTAAAGTATCAAAATGAAAAGAAACGATATCCATTTGTTTTAAAATTTGGCAAAATCAATACATAAAGTTTAATCGATATAATATAATTGGTTACAAAGTTACAATTGAGATCCTCAATTAAAATCAAGTTTCAGTGAGCAATTTGATTTTACAAATATTACAATTTTGTAAAACTAAATTTATCAAAATCTTAAAGTTTTGAAACTAAAATACTTATTATAAATTATGAAAATAAAACTTCACAAAAACACAAATTTGGTGTTTGAAGAAGTGATTTATAATATATATTATAATGCTTTGTTTTATATTATATATATAACAAATATTTATTATTTGTAATTGATTACCAAACCTAAAAGTAAACCTCAATAATGAAATAGATTTTTTAGTCGATATGGATTTAGTAATTGGCTTTGGCATTGTGTGGTGTGGTCTTCAGCATCGCCATCATTTCTCTGTACGCTCCAACTTCTTGTGTCATTTTCTTCCATCAACGCAAGAGCTTTTTCCCACGAGACAAAAACCTTCAAAATGCCTTTTTCTTTTCTTCCCACAATGCTAGTTTTCTCTTCTTCCTACAACACTTCACTTTTTCATGGCTTCCGCCGGCAAGCGCCCGATTGAGTTTTCTGTAGCCGGTGCTTCTGAACCAAACAAACGCCTTCGCGGTGCTATTTCACCGGAGAGAGACGATTTGGCGGTTGTCGACGGAGAGCGTAATTCCGATGCAGCGGGGCTTCGATTAGTTCATCTTCTCCTACGATGCGCGGAGTGCGTGGCAATGGAAAACCTCGCCGACGCGTCGCTGATTTTGCCGGAGATAGTTGAGCTTTCAACTCCGTTCGGTTCTTCCGTTCAACGCGTCGGCGCGTATTTCGGCGATGCTCTATCAGCGCGCGTGATTGCTTCTTACATCGGAAAACCATTGTCTCTGATTCCGATGTGGAAATTGTACTACCAGAAGCTTCTCGCTGCTCTACAGACCTACAACTCGATCACACCTCTGATCAAATTCTCTCATTTCACGGCGAACCAAGCAATACAGCAGGTGGTCGACGGCAACGATCACGTCCACGTCATCGATCTGGATATCATGCAAGGCCTTCAATGGCCTGGATTCTTTCAAATAATCGCTTCCAAGCCTCAAAAACTCAAATCCTTAAGAATCACAGGCCTCGGCCCTTCCGCCGACATACTAAACTCCACCGGCCTCCGCCTTGCCGAATTCGCCGCCGCGCTTAACATCTCTTTTCAGTTCCACGCAGTAGAAGGCAAGATCGGGAACATAAAAGAAATCGATGAACTCAATATCAAAATCGGCGAAACCGTAATTGTTCACTGGATGCAGCATTGCCTCTACGACATAACTGGAAACGACGAAGGAGTTTCCAGATTACTGAAACTGATTAAACCTAAACTTATCACAATCGTAGAGCAAGATCTGAGCCATGGAGGCGGCACATTCCTCGGCCGATTCGTCGGCGCCCTCCATTACTACTCAGCTTTGTTCGATGCTTTAGGGGATGGGTTAGGGCCGGAAAGCATCGAACGTCACACAGTGGAGCAGCAGTTGTTGGGATGTGAGATACGGAACATATTAGCTATGAAGTTGGGGATGTGGGGGAAAGAGATGACTGGTTTAGGTTTCCGGGCAGTGTCGCTCGCCGGAAACCCGGCTGCTCAGGGGACTCTTCTTCTTGGGATGATCCCTTGGCGGGGGTATACTTTGGTGCAGGAAAATGGGTGGTTGAAATTGGGATGGAAAGGGTTCCCTTTGCTCACAGCTTCAGCTTGGGAAACACCAGATTAGTAAAGTCAAACTAGTGATTATAAATTATAATGAATTGGGTACAAAAACACTATTCACTTTATCCATACGAAAATCACTGACATCTTACATATCATCCCCAAACTCACGAGTTCAGAAAAGGGATTAGTTTTCAATTGTCTTGTTCATCTTCTAGCCCTTACCCCACAACACAGGCAAATCCAAAACTACAAAACTCATTCTGATATACTTTCCTATGCACATGCAATCAGCTTTTTAAATTATCAAAACAGTAGAAATCGCTACTATTCAAAACCAGTAAAGGAGAATAAATTTAGTACCTTTTCCAAAGAATAACGCCAATGATGAAAGAGACAAGAGCCACACAGAGGATAACCGGGAAGCTGATGGATGGATGCGCTTTACTTGTAGTGGTAAAAATCTTCGTATCAGAAGATAATGGTTGTGATGAAGCTGATGTCTCTGTCTCTGTCTCTGTCTCTGTCTCTGTCTCTGTCTTCTTTTTACTCATTCTCTTGGAAGGTGAATGTGTGGGAACAAACTCAATTTCCCCAGTTTCCTTATTTGCCTGCATGTTGTTAGTGTTTGAAACCATGTGATTTGTTTATTACAATTTCATTGTTTGAGAATAAAACTGACCTTTTCTTTGATTTGGGACTCAGCATCTTTGGATTGGTTGCTCAGAAACACAATTTCTTTCCTCATATTTTCAACTTCCTCCACAGAGGTCTTTGAAGAAGTTTCATGTACCAACTGGTTTTGGGATTGTAAATCAAGAAAATTATGTAGTTTAGACTGTAGAAATAGGGAACTGGGGAAGTATGATATGAGCTACCTCTTCATTTAGTGTAGATTCTGAATTTGCTAATAGCTCTTCGAGCTCCTTCAATTTATTTAGCAGTCCTGCTTTCTCAGAAACTTCAATGTTGAGGATTTCCAGGTTAGCTTTCAATGAATCTTTATTTGATTTCTCTTGTTTCAACTTCTCTTCCAGATCCATTATTATAGAGTCACGATCATTGTTGGAGCTTTGAAATGTTTCAACAACTTCCTCCACTGCTTTTAGCTTCTCCTGTAATGCCAAGGCCTCAGAGTCTCTGCTATTGAAACTTGCACGGGCTTCTCTAAGCTTGAACTCTGATTCCTCAGTTAAAATCTTGTGTGATGATTGAAGTTCAGCACTTCTAGCAGTTACATTCTCCAAATCTCTGGTTTGTTGCTCAAGCTGTTCCTCAGTTAGCTTGAGCTTCTTCATAACTTCGATCTCCCTCGAGCCAGTAGCCTTAAGTTCTGCTCCAAGTTCTTCTCTTTTTGCTTGGAATTCTTGGGATTTCACAGCAAGCTCTTGTTTATGCCCATCTTCCAGATTCCTGTGATATTCATGATTCTTCAATTCTTCCATGTTGAGTTTCTGCTCTAGTTCAATATTCCTCTGTTCAGCACCAACGCAGCGTGTTTCAGATTCTCGAAGTTGTGATTTAGCCTCCTCAGCTGCCAAATTTGCGAGTCGCAGTAACTCCTCAAGCTCCAAGTTCTTATGATTAGCAACAGAGACATGGTTTCTTGTCTCAGTGTGACGCTCCTCAAGGGCTTTCAGTTTCTGCTCAAGTTCATTACTACTCGCCACTGCCTCACCCAAAAGTGCATCAGCTTTCTGAAAATTGTCATCTGATTGCTGCAACTTAGCCTCCAGATCATTAGTCATCTCCTTCATCTGTGCAGCATTCTTTATCAAATCAGATAA
Source organism: Utricularia reniformis (assembly GCA_009725065.1). Taxonomy (NCBI): domain Eukaryota; kingdom Viridiplantae; phylum Streptophyta; class Magnoliopsida; order Lamiales; family Lentibulariaceae; genus Utricularia; species Utricularia reniformis. The sequence goes on from RWGZ01001580.1 coordinate 375,578, forward strand.
TCCATTTTCTAGCTCTTGCTTTTCCTTCGTTACTTTCTCCAGATCTTGTTCGACCTTCTCCTTTCCAGCAACCTCCTCTCTCAGCTTTGACTTCAAAACTTCAAGCTGTGAAATATTGTCTTCAAGGATTTCTCTAGTGAAACTCACCTCATTCTCAAGCGAAGCAATACCCTGTCTCGCCTCAGATCCAGCACTTTTAGTGTCCTCTAATTCTGGCTTCAATTCCTCAACCAAAGCTTCAGATGAGGCTAGTTTCTTCTCTGCATCTTCTACCTTCGATTTCTCGAGCTCCAATTCACCCCTTACAGTAGCAAGCTCATTAGCTTTGCTGTTCAAAGCTTCTTCCACATTCTGATTCTCACCAATCTTTTCTCCCCTCATAGAAAACAACTGTTGCTCAAAATCCTTAGCATTGAAATTTGCTACCTCAAGCAACTTTTCCAACTCAATTGCCTTGTTAGTCTCTGCTTCCAATTGTGCACAACTTTGCCTATACAAATCCTCAAACTTCTGGATTTCTTCAGATGAAACTTGCAATTTACCTTCAAGTTCTTCAATTCTCTTGCTCGAGGTTTCCACCTCGAGATTCAGATGATCAAATGAAACTTTTACATTCTCTATCTCCTTGTTCTTTGCCTCTTGTGCTTCAAATGTATCTTTCAAATTTATGAGCTCCAAGCTGTACTTACCCTTCAATTCCGTTTTCTCCTCCAGAAGATTTTTGTAGCTAACGTCGAGGTTTTCATGTTTCTTCTCATTTTCGTCACGCTGCTCATTCACCTTTAAGAGTTCTTCCTTCAACCGCTCATTCTCCCATTCAGCCTCCTTCAACAAATCAGAAACTTTCCGCAGTTCGTTTTCCACCTCCTCAATCTTCTCCCGCGACTCTAACAATTCACGCTTCGTATTCTCATCCCTTATTCCCGAAACTTCTTTATCCAAATTCTGATTCATCTCAGCAGCAGTAACCGTAGAATCTTTATCAACCTTCGAGAATACACCATCAACATCCGCTTCTTTATTCATCGGCACATTCACGGCGCTCTCTTGATCAATCTGAGAAAGATCAACAAATCGAAATCACATAATTTCAAACTAAATAATAAACAGATAATCTCAGGGATGTGTTCTTATTGATCCAGATCATCTGTACCGGAATGGACGTCCCGTTTCTCTCCATTTCATCAGTCATTTTCGCCGCCGCTAAACTCGGAAGCGCTTCATCCGCCGTCGCCATATACAATTTACCGCTTCAACCCCGAGACCAGCTCTTATGTTGAATAGAAAATGAAAATAAATAAGAGAAGAAGATTTGTGGCGGGCCTAGCGGACCGACAAAAAACCGGCAATGCTCGATTTTTGTTGAATAGACCCACAAACCGGGTGGGCCCCAGACCAATAACCAAGTTTCAACAATTTATTTGAATCTTCCATTGGGTCGACCGTGTGGAAGCTTCAGTTAAATGTTGTAGTATTAGATATCCATTTTTTCTGTAAAAAAATATTTATATTTATTTTTATTGATTTATTAACAAATAAATATAATAAAATTTTATTAACAAACATTGAAATAACACAATTAGTATCATGAAGTCAAAAACTAACACAAATAATATATCTTATATATTTACAAAAATATAAATAAAAAAATAATATATGAATATAAAAATATTTAAATATAAAAAAAAATGAAGGAGAGACAAGACAATAATCTCTCCTCCGATTGTCATGGTGGTGTAAGAAAACAATTCTTCCACCCCATGTAACCTTGTCTTGACAAATTGTCTAGGACACTTGGAAGATCAATCAAACTGGACATCCAAACATGTGGATACATAGTAATGTATAGGTTGGTATATTGTCTTGATAATCGATTTTAAAGCATTTCTTTTTATCATAGATATTCTCATTTGATATGAATATTCTATATCGAATGTTCATTATATTACGAATCTAAGCTTGAAAGAATTTTGGGTCAATACCCAAATAAGTAATATTAGAAGATGGACATTAATACAATGCCCATCATGATTTTCTTAAAATCAATTTGATCAATGAATAAAAAATCAATTGTTTCTTATGTGTGTAAATTCATGATTCAATAAATCGAAAGAGAATGTTCATATAATAAATTTATAAGGGATCAATACTCATAATATAACTTCTCCAATTAATTAAAAAATTTATAATGTTCAATTAATCAATACTAATAAAATATAACTCCTCCAATGAATTAAAATATTTATAATTTTATATATGTGGAAAACTTTAACATTGAAGCAATTCATAATTTGGTAATTTTATACATGCAATATTATGTATATAATAGAACAACGGGAAACCTCATACTTGGATAAAAAACAATTATTTGTTTAAATAATACAAAGTTATATATTATTATGTGTAGTCTTTATAATAAGGTTACACATGTATACTTGTGTCGGCATGTTTATTATTTATTATATAAACATTTCCTAAATTTATTATTTTTTAATTACTATCTGTGGACCCCTTGTACGCTTTTAATCAACGTGTGTCCTGGGGAGAGACGGTGTGATTCGGCCGTTGTTTTTTTTACTCCGAGGAATCCAAGGAATTTCCGATGGGCGAGGGAGTAGTTGATAAGGCTGAAACGAAGAACGCCGCCATGAATGGCTGCGCCGATGAATCTTCATCGTCTGATCGACCCTTGCGTGTTTACGCTGACGGGATCTACGATCTCTTCCATTTTGGTCATGCTCGCTCTCTCGAGCAAGCTAAAAAGCTGTAGGGTTTTGTAACGATTCTTGATTATTTCTGATTGAGAATTTAGATCGGCCTGCAGATTGGTTTTTTTGGGTGTTGTTTCTTCTTTTATTGCTGATTGTTATAGCGTTTATGTTGGATTTTCTGGGTATACTGCCACGAAGAATTACTATTTTAGGCGTTTGATGTATGTTTCATTAAATAATCATAGTCGAATGCACTGCGCTTTCTATTTTTGCACTTAGATCGCAAATCTGGGTTTTTTGTTATTTAATCTTTCTAATGTGTAGGTTCCCTAACACGTACTTGCTAGTTGGCTGCTGCAATGATGAGATCACGCACAAGTACAAAGGGAAAACTGTTATGAACGATCAGGAGCGCTATGAATCTCTTCGCCATTGCAAGTTCGTTTCCTTTTCTCTCATTCTGTCTAGTAAGTGTTTCTAGATGTGTGTTAGGATTTTATTGAATTTGGCTTGTGGATGATGGATACCATGGCTTCAAAGAGTTTCTTTGCTGTTATGTAAGGATTTTAACACTTTCACTGTGGCACCAATTAAGGTTACAACATTCATGTGGGATGATTTGCTACCTTTAGATTTTTGTTTGATAATTATCTATGGCACATTATCTTTGTTTTTTACATCCGTAGGTGGGTCGATGAGGTTATTCCTGATGCCCCATGGGTGATCACTCAAGAGTTTCTGGACAAACATCAAATAGACTGTGTGGCTCATGATGCCCTTCCGTAAGAGTTCGGATCACTCTATAGTAATTTAGCTAGCAAGCTCAATGAGACATTGAGAATTTTCTACTGCAGATATGCTGATGCAAGTGGAGCTGGAAGGGACGTTTATGAATTTGTATACATATGATTTATCTCGAAGTTTTTCATTAGTAGGGATGTCCCGAATATTATTTGTATACTTTGCAGGTCAAAGCTGCTGGCAGATTCAAAGAGACTAAAAGAACTGATGGAATTTCAACATCTGATATCATTATGAGGATTGTGAAGGACTACAATCAATATGTAATGCGCAATTTAGATCGTGGATATTCAAGAAAGGAGCTTAATGTTAGTTATGTTAAGGTACAAATATACAATTTTGAACATCTATCTTTTGAACTTCAATTTTTACGTTTTTTTCTATGTGAATTTGAAGTTGGAATGCTTATTTAAGGTTTTGTTTTTCGACCTGACAGGAGAAGCGATTAAGGGTAAATATGAGGCTGAAGAAGCTGCAGGAGAAAGTGAAGGAGCAGCAAGAAAAGGTGGGAGAGAAGGTACAGCTTCTAGCAAAGGAAATATAATAGTCGAAACAAGTTCATCTTATATGCATCCTTATTACCAGATACAAACCGTTGCAAAAACAGCTCGTGTTCATCGGAATACATGGATTGAAAATGCTGATAGATGGGTTGCAGGGTTTCTTGAGATGTTTGAGGAAGGTTGCCACAAAATGGTGAGTATCCATCTCGTCTCTACATTCATAAATATGCATACGAACCCTTGAATCCACTTCCACTCAGGGCACAGCAATCAAGTATCGGATTCAAGAGCACTTGAAGGCACAACAGTCAAAAGGGTTGCTAGAAAATGGCCAGGAGAGCGATGACGACGAAGAAGACTATTATTTTGACACCGAAGAAGACTACAATGATGATGATGAATGCTACCTAAGTGATGAGAAATAACCATCACTGCTACCAACACTGGTATGCTTAGTATTTGATGCTACGTACCGTACCGTATACTCAACTCTCCGTGTGCTTTCGTAGAACTAACTAGTATATGTTACCAAACCTTGTGCTACAAGTAATGTGAGTTTTTGCAGTTGTTTTGCTGAGTACCTAATGAAGCTTCATGCCTTTCAAGGTTGTTTTTACTGTCACAGCTGCTTGTTTTCGCCAAATAATCTTCTTTAGATCAACAAAAAAACAACAAAAGTTGAAAGACAGGGAAATACAGTGCAGATTCCCATTTATTCACGTGGAAAGAACACATTCAAGCAATGTGCAAAACAAGATTAAATGTTTTTACAATTGCTGCTCTATTGTGGTGCCTTGAACACACTGAAACCCCATTACAATATCATCATCTGTATTATCAGTAGCTGAAGAATCTCTAACTAAACTTTGATCTGTATCATCAGTAACTGTAACAACATCATCAAACTCAGAAGAATTCTTGTTCTTATCAACTGTTTCACCTCCAAAGTATGCAGAATTATCATCAGATTCAGAGTAATCTACAATAGCCATAGAGAGCCAGATCAACCCCTCAGCTGCTTCATCCTCAAGCTCAGAAACAGAACAAGCAGCAAAACAATCGATTTTCGACCTCTTTCCCCGAATTCTATCTGAATCAAATGAGCCATCAGGATCCTTGTGTTTTTTATTATGGCTTTTCATATGACCATGCATCGCCTTCACCGTTTTGAACCCTCTACCGCATTCGTTGCATTGAGCAGAAATCTTAGCCTTCTTCAACGAGTGAGACTTCATATGACCACATAGAGCTCTCATTGAACGAAACTTCATCCCGCATTTTTTACAAGAAACCCTATTCTGAACTTGAACTTCATTGTTTTCTGATTCCACAGAAACCCTACGAGATTTCTTCGGATTCTCCCTCAATTCATAGCTATTTCTCTGATCCGAATCAAACAAATCAATGCTGCTGCTACCATGAACCCTTTTTTTAGACTCTTTTTCTTCTAATTCAAAACTTTTATTATCTTGATCATCATCATCTCTAATTTTATCCTTTTCTTTTGCTGCTTCCTTTCGGGCTGAACGATCAGCCAAATGCGACCTCATATGACCTCCCAGAGACCTCCCGCAAGCGAGACTTTTGCCGCAAATCTTGCATATATAATTCTTCCCTTCAAACTCACCCATTGCTATATCCTCAACTCCTTATCAATAATCAAATAACCAATTAAAACTTACCTCAAACAAAAATCATCAAGAAAAAAGGCGTTACCTCTCTACGATCGATCGAGCAGCAGACTGAAGCTGAAACCAAAGTTAAAAGCGCTTTCACAAACAAAACAAAAGCAAAAACCTACTTCAATATATAAATTTCTAGTTTACCAAGAAAACGAGCGCCGTTCTACTCTTCCCAGAAATCCGAAAAATTCTCAACAGCTTCGTGATAGAAATACTAAAATTCTGTTATTTTTGGGTCCAAATATAATAAAAATAAAAATAAAAAGCCGTTCCATGCAATCAAACTAAAATCTCTCCAAATGTATTTTATGAATACTATATTTAATAATCATATTTTCCATAAATAAATTATTTCAAAAGCTTTCTTCCATATAATCAACAATAAATTTTTGATTCACTTCATTTTAAAAATTGTAATATTATTAAATATTGAACCAATTTTGACAATTTTATGACACACTAGATATTTGTAATATTATAAATTCCACTCAAGAATGCGGTAAATAGAAGAAAATGAGTTACTTGATGATTTGATAACAAGCAATATTATTGAATTACCGAAAAATAATTATAATTGAGAAGTTAATATAGTACATAAAAAGAGTATGCTTTAATTTTCAACACTGTTCACTGGTTATCTTTGGAATAACTATTTAAAAAGTTAGGTGTATTAAATGAGAATAATCCTGAATTTTAAAATTTTTTAATAAATTTGTGGTATTGTAATCGTTATTTATATACTATATAAGTAAAAATAATAAAAGAGTTAAATATATTATAATTATTGGATGAAATGGTAATTAATCATATTTCAAATCACAATACATCACAGTTGAATTTAGTAATTTTGGTGAAATCCTAGTTATTTAACGATGAATAAAATTTACTTTTATTTTATACTTATTTTTTGATTTGTTAAATTTTTTTCCCACTAAAAAGAGCATTTTATTCAATAAATAATCATGATTAATTTGTGGATTCTGTGATGATGAACACTGAACAGCATAATCTAAGGAACTCCCTTTTAGGTTATTAAATAAAAACGTTATGGAATGAAGTGGCAATTGGATGCAGACAAGAGTTTTTTGTAGGTTTTTTTCCAAATAACTATTTTTAATTTTTTTTATAAACTAACACATATTTTATTCTCTTTCTCAAACTAAAATATTACTACATTTTAACGGGTGTTTGTGTAAAAAAATAATCCTTTGTATTGTGTTTAGCAATATAGGAAATAATCACCACAATTTCTTTGTTACTTTGAACAATACTGCATTCACTATAGTTCTATGTCCTAAAACTGGATCGGATGAGGCGAACCGTTTTTTCAACGGTTCGGTTCAAACCGGTTCGTATCAATCTTGAACCGGTTTGAACCGTTTTTTTGTGTTTTTAAATATTTGAAACATGTAGATTATATTTTAATTCATTTTATTCAAGTGTTACCATTATCTAATAATGGATAATCCATTTTTATCCATTGGTTAATAATAATCAATGTCATAGTTTTTATAGTGTTTTATAAATAAATAAATATTAGTTTTATTTATAAATATAATAATTAATAAATTGATCATATCGATTTATATCATAATGAAATTTTGATTCAATATGAAAATTTAACAAACTAAGTGAACCGAATCAAACTGGACCTTTTGTACCGGTTCAAGTTCGAACTGGATGAACCGGCCAGAACCAGTCCGGTTTTAGAACATAGCTATAGTTCTTATGGATATAATTGTTTTAATATTTCGCCAACATTGTATTCATTATGTTATTAATTTCGTGATTGTTGTATTCGAAATAAAATCCATAATTAAGTAAACTAAAGACTCAAGAAATAACAAAATTTATTTGGATGAACAAAATAATAGATAAATGATATATGTTCAATTTCATGACAATGCCATATCTATCAGAAAGTAATTTGGATATTGGACATCCTAAAATTCTTCTTTGATATATAAATTTCATAGTAGAATCACACTTATAACTACAATGAATCTCTTGTAACCATGTTGGTTTAGTCACAATAGTATCAAGGAGAGAGATTCATTTCGAGCTATTGAGTTAGGAACTGTAATATGGAAGGATTCCTCGAGAGAGTGAGTTTGTAGTTGAATTCTCGGCTACTTGTTCAAATTGGATATAGAATTGAAACCAAGGAATTTCGCCATCCATTTATGCTTCCTAATTTTGCTCCTTCAAGTTCTTCAAAATATGTAATTCCTTTTTACTATGAGTGACACCCCATCAAATATTTGTTAATGGATTGTACCATAGCAATAAGTTCCTTTTCATATACATATATGTCTAGAAATTTTATCCTAAGGATCTTGTAATAGAATGATACAGGATGACATTTTTGAGAAAGAATAACTTCATCCATACCACAGCATCTGTTTCAAGTGTAAAGGTTCTAGAAATTAGGGAGTGGCAAAAGTGGGGCTGAACCAATGATTTTATGTAATGATTAGAAAGTTGCACTCTATGAAGGACGGACGCCACCACTTTATTATGGGAATTCTATGACTTGGATTCCGAGATTCTGATTTTTGAAAAAGAGTTCGACTCGGGATAAAATCGTCATTTTTTTAATATTAATTTTTTAAAAATAATATTAGTTTATAATTAACAATAAATAAACTTAAGATATTTTATCTAATCATATAATACAAAATAATAAAATAAGAACTCAAATATAGACGATACATAATGTTTAAAATTGGTAAAAGATCGATATGACCTGTATAGTATACTCAATATTACCAATAATATCTGTAATACCGGTGTACTTCGACCTGATGTTACCGGTATACTTGATGGTTTTGAAACATTGACGATAATATATGAATATTGTTAAACAATAATAAATCAAAATACTTTCTATTTAAAAAATGGACTCATGTACAAAAGTGTTTGATAAGAGTTCGACTTGGTTTCGACGTGTCGAGAGAAGAGTTCATCCATCATAGGTTGCAGTAGACTATGCATTCCATATGAAGTTATCCCGCCTAAGAAACTGACTGCGAGATTTACTGATGATGTGATAATTCTGAAAAAAAATCTTCGATAATAACTTGAGAGTCCCATAAATCCACGTATTCTTCGGAATTGGCCAACTTAAGATGTCTTAGATTTTTGTTGAATCGGTGGAGACTCCTTTATCATAAATGATATGCCCAAATATCATATTGAAGTTTGATCAATATTTGAATACATTCAAATGAACATTTGAATGTCCTTCCAAACAAAGTATTAGCTCTTAATTTGTAAAGTTTGTGCATAATTGTTTCTTGAATATCATTCAAGAAAATTTCGGATTTACCTATACTGGACACACCTGAGGTATTCATGTCAAGACTTACTGCAAGTAAGAATATAATCAAAGAACACCAATACATGTTTTCGAATGGAATCCGCAAAAATGATATTCATCATGGATTAAAAAGTGGAAGGTGCAATAGTTAATCCAAATGATATAACAAAAAATTCATAATGTCAAAGGTGCATGAAAAGCTAGTTTTATATATTTCTTCCGGAACATACAAACTTGAAAAAGTCCTAATGCCCAATGTAACTCAACTAATAGATCATCAATAAGATGTATATGGAAGTGATTTTTTACCATACTATCATTTAGATAGCAGAAATCCATGCACATTCTCCATCCACCATCTTTTTTTTTATACAAGCATGATCGGGGAGTAAATGAAACTCTTGCTCGGGCAGATAAGGCAAGACTTGAGCAATTCCTTGATGATTTCCTCAAGTTCCCATTTCAAATGATAAGGAATCCATAAGGTGGAAAATTCTTTGGCTTGAAATTGTGTATTAACGTGATGTTGTGCTCAATATATCTTCTTAGAGGAAGGCTATTCGATTCCGTGAAGATGTCACAATACTATTCCAAGAGTTTATGAAGATCTAGGTTAGGATGACTAAACCGCTCCAATTCCCATATAAAAAAACTATACCAACTAACATATTTATGTGGACTGTAATACTTTTGAGATATGGTAGGCGATAAGTATGGAATGAGCTGCCTGGGAACCAAAGCAAGGTAAATATATTTCCTTATGAGCACCGTGCACAATATAAGTTATTGTCTGGTAATTCTGAGAGATATGATCATGTTTATACAGTCGAGTATCTCCCAAAATCATGTAAATGAATGGGGCTTGCTAGGGAGAGGGAGTAGCAACCAAATGGAGTTGCTACGGAGATGAGGGTTGCATTCTCGGTGATAAGATGGAGAGATTTTTGTGAATAAAGTATCTAGGAAGCTAGTCGTGCTGCTATTGTCGATAATTATGTGAATGTCCCTACAGCCATGTCAGCCCCTAAGATGGAAATTATTCTCGATGGTTTCTATGTGTATTGCGTTGGTATACACATGAATAGGTATATCCACTAATGGTTCTTCCAATATTCGGATGAAATCCAAATTTTCATAACAATATTTATCATCTTGTCATCAAATACGTTGTTTTTAATAGCATAGATTTTCCTTAGAGTATGGGGATCCACACTTGATACATAATCTTTTCTCTATAAGTTTTCAGATCAATTCATCCGAAGTATGATGAATTGCTAGATATTGAACTTTCCGAGTGAAGTATTTCATTTGAAACTTATATACGTACATTATTTGATTTGAACATAATAATCCTTAAATTTTTGGATTCTTGTACTACGTTGTCTCCCATATCTATTCTTTTTAGAGCGTCATTGTATCATGCCAAAGAATCCAACTAGGATTAACCAATTCGTACTCTAGATGCAGGGAGTTTAGAAGTCTTCTCTCCTAAGTCGATCGGAAACACTAAACCCTATTAAACACCTCACAAATGTTTCGATTTGTTAGCGAATACTCAAGAAATTGTGAGGCGCGACATGCAAATACGTATGAATTTATAGGACCAAACTTGCAGTTTGAAATCATTGTCGCGTTGAAAAGTATTGCGTGCTGCGTTTAATAAACATTGACGCATTTAAAAACAAAAAAATATGTCAATGTTCAAAAAATGCAGATGTTTTTCATGAAATCGGACGACACTAAAAAATAAACTCATTTTTTCTTACAATATTCGGACAAAATAGCCTAAAGGAAATATTATAGTTAATTGTTTATTATTAAATTTGCAGTTTTTAATTTGAAATTAAGTGAATTTTTAATTAAAATATTTTTTATGTATATTTTATTTAGTTGTTAGAATTATTTTTAAGAATTTGTGTGTTATTGTACATTTTGTTTTCATTTATATGTTGTGTTTTGATTCTTTTTCTAATGGGTATCAAAAGTCACCCGTTTTGGAATAATTAAGACTTCTAAAGCAAGGTTTGAGATTTTAGTTATATGTGGAGATAACTTAGCGTGAGTATTAGATAGAGACGTACAATATTTTTTATGGAATACCCCAGAACGAAAGGGAAAATCACAGTGTCGAAAGAAAGAAGTATATTGATACACTAATTGATGGGAACCAAGGATCATGTACCCTAACACGGGACGTGCCCAAGATGCAAACTCATCCCAAGATGTTGTACAACCCGAATGGAAAAAATTCGGGCCAAAGATAGAAGTTTGCATGTGATTTGTCAAGTGCTTGAACGGTACCTTATGGCTAATCGATCCTAAGGTTTGTTCTGTATAAGATCGGGTCTGACGATATTTAAGCGATTAAAGAAAATCGCTGACCAATATAGCAATTGTGTGTCATGGATGAACGCTGTCTATTTTAGTGGATCTGATAACAAACAATTGCGTGAAATAAGAAATGAACAAATGACAATCTGACCCTTTCGGTATTCTATAAATATTAGCTCCTTTCACAAGAAGAAGATGAGGTTTTTTGGAAGAGAGATTGGAGATTTTGTTCCCCGACCCCGTTGATTTTGTTCTCATTCTTTGGGCTTTTCCATATTAGATCATTGCGTTCTTACTTGTTTTCTCGACAGAAATTGCTTCTACAAGTATAAATCTAAAATGTTATTTTAATTAATACTTTAGTTAGAATTTTGTTAGAATTCAATGACTGTTGATAACCCGTAACAAGGAACTACAACAGTTTGGTGCAGTCTGTCTCGACGATTTGTGCATATCCATGGAGGATTTATGCCTTCATAGGATTGTCACACAATGGATCACAATGCTAAAGCTTTCAACTATGCGCTTAACGATCCTCTCTTTCCCGTTCCGATGGGGGATTTGGAGGCTATCCTTAGGAGAATTTTGATGGAAATGAGGTTTACTGCACCTAAGGAGTGTGGATATCGAGACTCAAAAGGAGGCACAACCTATGCCTCAACGTGATTTTGACGTCTAGGATGGCTATGTAAGTGATACTGATATAAGCCTCGGGTAGGAAGCCTTACTGGCAAACGTGTGGTGTGAGGGTCGCGGGTGGTTAGGTAAGCGAGACAGTTGCAACTAGAGATGATACCTCAAAATGGTGTTCAAGTGGCAAGGCAAAAGAGGCATCCCTAGAGGAACGCGTCATAACGATGGTGGACCAAGTGGGCCACATGAACGCCACAAAGTAGAACATAATTGCTAGTCAGCGGAAATTCTGGCAGCATAGACACATAGCACATTAGTTGACGAGGCAGCCGCATTAGTTGTACTTTCACGCCTCTAAATTACAGTTGAGTACACTCATGGCAAGGTAAGGCAAGGAGGTGCACTTCGCAGCCACGATAAAATACAACAATCACACGCATGAGTCGGTCGGTAAGTGTGAGGAGTTAAGTTTCAATCTAGTGGTTAAGAGGGGTTTAATTCCTATTTTCAGTCCTACTCGTCCACAAGGGCAAACAGACGTGTGTTCACGTTTGATGTCTCTTTTGTAGAAAATGTTTAGGGGATGTTTTAGCCCACATAGTTTGCGTGTCAAACTCAGGCAACTAGCTAAAATCAGGGGAGCGGAATTGGGCTCCTACGGCTGAGGATATCCCCATTGTCAACGTGACGAGTTCCTGGTTAAGACCCCAAAGTAGGAGGGGTAGTGACTAGTTTCAACTTTAGGTGAAAATAAGGAAAGTATGAGTTTATGAGCGATGGAGAGTCCCCAAAATGCAAGGGAAAATATCAGAAGGGCTAAGGGACGAGATAACGTGCATGGGCACTCTATAGAGGTACCATCACAACACACGAAAACAATTTTCTTAGAAAGTTTCCTTACTAAGACATTTGTCTCACAAGATTGTTTTCTTTCACGGCATGAAGCACCGATGCCTAACCTCGACGAGACCCATAAGAGGAGCAGTCGCACCAGGAAGGCAGGGAGGGTGTCTTTTGAATTAATCGTCAAGATTTCATCTTTTGTGAACGAAAAATATGTTTTGAAATTTAACTCGTACCTTCCTGTTTATTTTATTGTTGAAGTTTTCATTACATTAAATCAAGTTTCTTTTTTATAATGGTGATCATGTAGTCCACTCACTAGTATGAGGGATGAGGTGTAGGATGTAGGTGTCATATGGTCAACCTTAGATAGTGTCGCCAGTCCACCAGACTGTCGTCTCACTTCTGGATTTGCAATGGATGGCTGCAAGTGCTGCCTCCTCATACTAATGATTCAATCCTCATAAGATGAGTAACGTGTTGAGGGAGAGAGGACAAATAAACTCTTGATGACATACCATACTCAAGTTATCATGACGCGGGCCTTCGTGTTCGGGTGAGCGTGGACATTGGGGCAAGATCGACGCGAGTGCCTTGTCAGCTCCGAACAGCTAGACACATGACGTGACACACTAAACCCTAGATTCTAATGAGGATGAGATCCTCATGCATGGGACCGGTCCAACGGGGTATCTTTAGACCTCTGCTAGCTCGTTGAGAGCCTACCCTGTTTGTTGACAATGACCAGGACTGAAAGGAACATCACATACCAAAGCTTACCAGTGAACTGGAGGCTTTGGGAATTGTTCAGATATTAGAGCCTTATCTGAGGATAAATCACAACATCTTCTATTGAGCTATGGAGGCCCGGATCCCTCATAGATAACAATTGGTGGCAAAATGTGAATGCCACATGCATCTCTTTGCAAAGGTCAGGGGAATATATGATGCCCTACAAGATCATATGCATACTCATTCTTTGTGAAGATATCTACTCAGCGGTGCTAAATCGGTCCTATAACTACATGATATTTCCCGAGGAAATTTATGTCATTATGATACCTCGAAGGCTCGTCAGACGCAATTAATTGGTATTTTCGGTTTTCTATTGTATTATGAGATGAAGCAGTTTTGAGGGTATTTTTGTAATTTTGACATCACGGGCCTGCATACGAGAACTTTGATAATGTTTTATGGGATCTTGGACATTTTCGGCCCAGAACGGTGCCAGAGGTATTTTCTTAATTTGGCATCCAGAGAGCACATCGACGAAATTTTATTACATTTTTGGGCATCTTCTAAGTGTTGGGAGATCGAGAATAGTCTACAGTATTCTGTGGTATTTTATAGTATTTTCTCAGCATTATGTATTATTAGCGGTCGACCGGGGCGTAATTCAGAGGTTCCGAGATATCATGACATTGATCCCAATAGAATTGGATGTTCCTAAGTGATTTGGGCTAAACTGATTGAAATTGGGTTTCTGAGTCTAAAATTAATCTATTGGGTTAAGTTTTTCTATAAATCTAAGCCCTTAGGCACTGAAAAAAGGATTCAGACTCTTGGCACATATTCCAATGCAAGGTTTTCGATGGGTTCATGAGACCTATTGCTCCAGGTAATAGTCATGACTTTTTGATCTTAAAGTCTAGAGTTAGTGCCCATTCGCGAGAATTCTGCACTGTTTCGTTGGTTACGGAGTTTCGAGTCTTATTTCTTGGAGGAAAATCCGCGAGTTCTTATATCTATGTAGTCGTGAGAAGTCTTCCATTCGCGAGAAGTGTTGGCCCCAGTCGCGAGTTTTGGCAGGTTGAGGGTGACGAATCAAAATCGATTGTTTTTCGTACTTTATCCACTCTGATTTTTGATATCTCTCGATTGTAATTATATTATTTGATTATTATAGTTAAAACCAAGGTAGAGCTTCACTCTTCAGAGGACGTAAGCCCACACATTGTGGGACCAACCTCGTATATCGCTCGTGTCCCCACAATAATTGAACTCAAGATTACAAAAGAAATTGATTGATCTAATAAAAATATCATAAAACATTTTTAGGCAAGATCACTACCGTTGGGAGTTGGTAATTTTCAAAGGAAACAATGACCCTATTGATCATGTGGTGGATTTTGAGCTATTTATTACCACCGTCTCAGAAAAATATCCTCTTAAATGTTGCATCTTCGTATCGGGATTGCATTGAGATGCCCACACCTATTTCAAGAATGTCCACACCTATTGCATTGAAATGCCCACCCCACTCGAATCAATCATGTAGTGGATTCATATTGACGTTCTCCAAATAGTTTGCTCATGTGTTTTTGAGCCTAGTGCGTTTTTCAGATTTATTTTTCTTTCGTAGTTATTGTTTATGACTTACATATAGTATCTTTGTTTTTTGTTTGATGTTGTGGTAATTATTCATTTTTTTATTTGTTGAGTTTGCTTACATATGTTGTTTTTCTTTGAGAGTTATTTTTTTCACATTTGTTGACTTACATTTTATTAATATATTGTTTTATTTTTTTTATTCATCCAAATTGTTTTAAATTTTATTCTTATAAACTATGTTTGTAGACAGAATGTCAAGTGCAGACAAGAATTTTGATGACTTTACTGAAAGCTACATGAAAGGTATTGGTCATCGTATTCAATTTCTTACTTACCATACACAAAATATATGTAATATTGTTTTGCTTATTTTATTCACTATGTGGTGCAACGCCACAAAGTGACGGACACAGTTTAGACACCATTGGCATCGACTGGCACACTGATACAAGGGATGATGAGATATTTTTTGACTTTGTCGATAGTGATTGCACATAGGGCAACAACGTAATAAAAGATCGAGGTGCTCAAGACCTTCACGACACCCCGGATTGTGAAAACAAGGATCCACAGTTTAATGCTTCCACAATACGATCAAAATGTAATTCGAAGTTGTTTAACTATTCAACGTAAGAACTAAAGCCAAGAAATTTGGTGTAAGTAACCCGCTATATTTGATTATTGGTATATTTTTATGCATAACAAACATACTTTGTTTTTTGCAATAGATGTTTGTGTTTTGACAACAAACAACATGCGAATGATGTCATAAAGGACATGTGCATCAAGGATGATGTTGAATTTTATTTTGTGAAAAATGATAAGTACCGTTTGGTGACTCGTTGTAGATATACATTCGACCGTCAATGTCCGTGATACATGAATGTTTCTATGAGAGGCAACGTCATTATGTGGTGTGTAAAAGCATTCACGAATTATGAGTCACATTATCATAGAAAGACTTTAAATATATATGTTACTTACAAATTGATGGCAAACAAGTATTACCAAAATTTTTTGGACAATCTTAATTTGACAAGTAAAGCATTAAGTGATGATTTAAATTTGACATACAAATTGAAGCATGGTTAGCATAAAATCAGACATGCGAGAGAACATGTATTGCAGATGGTTAGGTGTGGTTCACGGGCTTCATTTATGTACATAATGAGGTATTTCGCGCAATACCTCCTTACCAATCCGGGTTATACAGTAGCTTTGAAAGAGCGGAACACAAGTTGCAAACTTCTGGAAAGTCGCTTCTAAGGGATTTACGTGTTTCCTGGGTATTTCTTTTTTTTAATGCAATTTATCATTTTTTGAATATACAATAATTAACCGTTTTTGTAGGCTTGTAGGGATAGATTTAGAGAAAGGGAACGATTCATAATCTGCTTAGATTGTACCTATACAAAATAGAAGATACACGGACAAATTTTGGTAGCCTATGTATTACATGTGAATAATATTGTTTTCTAATTGCATATGCTATCGTCGGAGAGGAACAAAGAGAATCTTGGTTATGGTTTCTTGATTTTGTGCGAAGGGGTTGGAGAGTAAATAAGACAAGTGAAGACATGTTTATGCTTATGTCTGAACGTGGTAAAGACTTGACACATGTGGTTGATAAATTATTTTTGGGAAATGAGGTTTTCTTTTTTTAGAATATAAAATATTTTAGTAGTTTTAATCTTGTACTTGTGTATAACGATATGTAGTTTAGATATGTAATTGTTTAAGAAACATTCTTAAAAAGGTGGCACAAACGAGATTTTCTACTAGTCATGCTGCTACTGCCATATGAGGTCTGCAAGGACAAAAAAGGATGTAACATTCAAACAGTGTTTTGCAAAGTTAAGAGACTTTAGTCCTAGGGCATATGAGTGCATGCGACAGACTCTAACGGAACATTGATCTAAAGCTTTTTTAGAACAACTTGTAAGAATTATATGCTACTTAACAACCACTTAGAATCTCTAAATAGTTCATTGCTTTCATTGTGTCGATGTCCTATCATGTGGATGTTGGATGAGATATGTTTTTTAATCGACAATTGCTTCAGAAAAGAAGAATAATTTAACGTGCGCTGATCGACAGTGGTTTTTGTCATCGGGTCCATGTGCTAATATAGATATGCATAGAAGCCTGTACAATTGGGCAAATTCTTGCTACATATGACTAATAGGACACTTGGGAACATGGTCGAGAAAAAATTTTATGTAGGTATGAGTACTAGAATATGTAGTTGCCGCAAGTGGCAACTTCGAGGTATCCTCAAAATTATTGCATTGTCTTTCAAATTAGTAATTAATTGTTTTTGCTACTTTACAGGAATCCCGTGCAAGCATGCGTGCGATGTTATTCTTGATCGGGGAAGCTGTGCTATTCTTGGTTGGAAATCAGTATATCGTTGAATGATATCACACAACATATCAGTATGGTGTATCTTGCTTACTAGGACATGACCAATGACCAAAATGTGAAGCACAGCTCCCATTACCTCCACTGTTGTAACGTCGATATGCGTTAGACCACGAAAAATCAATGTAGCACTCCGGAAACACCAGTGTCATCTATTCAAAAAATTAGATGCCAAGCATGTGGAGTACGGGGTCATAACAAATATAGATAGTCCACGTCAAATGTTAGCAAGACAATTCCCTTCAAGGTTCTTTTATTTTGAATTTTGTGTTGCCAACATTGTACCTTGCATGTTGTACGTGTGTTGGATGTTCGAAAAATGCTAAAAAGTTTGACGTTAAGAGCATTGTGGAGTGTTCTCGGATTGGTCCCACCAAAACGGTGCACGAGAGTATTTGTTACATATTGTTTCAAGAACACATTTGTGAAAATTCACTAACGTAAGTATGTTTGATTTTTCCAACACATCACCTCGTTTATTGCTCCCGAGCACACTACCTCATTAAACGGAGATGAAACACACAAAAGACACACAATTAATCGTACAGTTTTTATGGTCATTCATCATTATATTTTGGAATGTTATTCATGATGTTGTGTATTTTAATGTAGGAAAACTCAGCATCATAAGGAGTCAATAAACCAGTTAGTATGATTGATGTTCCTTCTTCAACTAATATGCAATTTTGTGTGAGACTTTCAAATGTACATATGCATGAGCTAGTGTATTCTGCAATAAATAGAATGTTGCAATGAATGGTGCACCTTACAGCTACCATGGAATGCCCCCAATGAGTGTTGAATCTATAACCTTAAGTTTTTGGTAGCACTAAGCGGTGATACAGTCCAAAGCACAATCACTTAAATTTTTTTATGTATATGTATTGTGTTTTGGTTTCTATTTTGGGCATGGATATATACACTATTGCATTTTGATTATTTATGTAAAACAATTGT
The DNA here is from genome assembly GCA_009725065.1 of Utricularia reniformis. Lineage (NCBI taxonomy): Eukaryota > Viridiplantae > Streptophyta > Magnoliopsida > Lamiales > Lentibulariaceae > Utricularia > Utricularia reniformis. The sequence goes on from RWGZ01001580.1 coordinate 394,110, forward strand.
GAACAAAGTTGTTTGTGATGGAAGAATTTATTTTTGTAGTTTTGTTGATGCGATTCTATTTGATGCATAATTCAACGGGAAAGACCCGTTACACTATACATGTTTTCTAAGATGAGATGTTTTATGCAAGAATAAACATGTGTTTTTGCCTATTGTGACGGTGTAATCATACTTGTTATTATATGATTTCTTATCCTAGGATTATGTGCTAACGTCTTTTTTTAATTATTTATTTGGTCAATGGACATTTGTCCTTTTTGATATTTTGTTGATTCGTTGATCCTAACAATCGCACTATTCTAATGTTGGATTCCTTAGGTACAATGTGATAAGCATCCATTGAGTGAGATGTTTACAAGTACATTTGCTTACAATAAACATGTTATAACTATTTATAATATTTCGTTGGTGGAAGGGTTCCTTAGAGACGTTTATGCATTGAGAAACGGTGTATATGTCGATAACATTGTTCAACGTATAATAATTAATTGGCGTGATGTACCACACAGAATGGAGCGTCAGAATGCAAAATATATGTATTATATTACATATATTGTTTCTTAGAGGAATCACCATATTTTTACAATTCAAATGAATATGCATATTTTGTGAGTACCCGCACAACTATAATTTCATTTGAATATGTTATGTTATCTATGATTAACTATTTTTTCATCAATACAATTACAAATGACGTCGTGATGGTTTAACCTTGGCGGATATCACAGAGTTTGCTACTCATAGTCCTCGCACGAAAACATTACTCAACCAGAAACCACCGTTGACAGATTTGTAAACTTTTGATGTTTTGCTTGAAACTTATAACTTACTTCGGAGATGTACCTTTAGATGGTATTTTGCTAAGATTCGATATCTGGATTTCAAATTTTTTTGGTATTTATCTTTTTTTTTCTCGGTCAAGGTTTGTTGTTGATTACACACACAACCACATACATTACATTATGATGCCCTATAATAGGTCGTAAAAATGCTGAATAAATGATTGTTGAACTAGAAAAAAGCTTAACTTGATTAATTGAAAAGCCAAGGTTCTTCCAAAAAGTTTGAAGAGTTATCTACCAAGTAGTATGAATTGAAGGATGAACTCGAGAGTAAGGATGGAGAGAAACAAAAACTTAGCAAGAAAGTTCGGAGAATTCCATGTTAAAGTAGAAGAATTGGGGTCGAAATTCACCGAGTCAAAAACACTACGTTCTGATCTTCGGACAAAAGTTAGGGGTTTGGTTCAGAAATGCACTGAACCTAAGGACGTGCTTCTTGCAAATCATCAGCATAGTATTGAACATGAGAATCTGTTAGAATAATCGCACATTATAATAATGTAGATTCTCGTATTATTTTTTAACTACAATGTTTCTATATTTTATAATAATCGTACAATATATTGTAAATTATCGTATTATTGGTTGTTATCAATTTCAATTAAAATGTAAATTTTTTTAAAACAGGATCTAAGTTGCCAAAATTTGCAAAGTTCGGGGACTTAATTTGTCAACCGTAAGTTTGGGGACTATAATTGCATGTTTTCCATAAAATTGGAGATCATTAACACTATTAGAGACTAAATTTGGCAAATATACCAAACTTAAGGGATTGAAATTGACTATTTAAAGTTTGATAACCTCAATTATTGCAATCAAGTAAGTAGTAGAACAATTCTGTCACTCATATATAATTTTGATGACTAGTTTACCAAACCACCTAAATTATGAGGATCTATTTTGAAAAACTAAAACTTTAGGGGAACTCAATTATCAAAATTAGCAAACTATAAGGAAGAAATTTGCCATAACTAGGAAAAAATTTAGACTAAAAATATGTCACCATTTTTTAATTTTAATGTATTGTTTCAAAAAAAAAATTCTGGTCGAACCCAAAAACCCGAGTTCTGACCAGAAACCCGATAAAGGGTGGTTCTATATAAAATATTGTGCTACCCAACTATGGTGTATCAGCCGATATACAAGCGATATTCTGATAAATATTAAGACAATATTTAATACATAAATAACGTTTGAATTTGGAGTCCTATTTTTAGTTTCACCGAAAAATAGTTTAGTATAGATTCAGAAAATAGATTCATAATAGTTTAGCGATAGTTTCACCGAAAAATTAATTTTAGTATAGATTCAGAAAATTTTTGTAATTTAGATCTTAGTTTATAAATATGAAACTTAATTTAATAATTATTATTATAATAATTTGAGTTCAAAGGTATTTTAGTAGTTTTGACTACCATTGATAATATACCAAATTTAAATGATTTAATTTAAATTTATAGACTAAAATAATTTTGGAACAAATTTTGAGGGATGAAAAATAAAATTTTCCTATTTTAAAGTTTAGTAACATTGTATTTTTATTTCAATATATTTAAAGATAAAATTGGAGAGAATAAAAAAGGGTTGGCAACTTGGCAGCCCAAGATTCGTGGGTTCATTGATTCATTCATCAATCATCACTTCTTTCCAGAAACTTATTCCTTGTAAAAAGCTAACTTTATTCGTTAATTTATGGCCATAAACGATGGCGAATTGGATCTTGAATTCTCATATTTTAAGGCCGCAGAAGAGCTCGCTTTTACTCCCATGGCATCTTCACTCGCAAAATGGAGAAATCAGCCGTAGACACTTCACCCAGTTTCCTATTTTTCTATTGCTTCCTTGTGATCCTCTTATTTCTCGTTTTCGCACGTTTCACCGTTGTCTTCATCTTCGTTTTCCTCCTTCTCGTCCTCTGCTCCGACGTGGTTTACACCCTGTTTTGTTCCCTATGTGCTCCATGAACTCTCAGTCTCTCAGTGGAGATAATAATCCTACTTCTTCTGAATGCAGGACGGTATGATTCCCTACACCCTGAAACCCCATTTTCGCTAATTCTCCGTATTAAATCTAGGGTTTGATATTCTTATTCAGATTGAAAATTTGGTACTACCCTATTACACGTATTTCCACGGAATTCTCTTATTTCATGTCGATTTCATCTGCGTATTTTGATTTAATTTGTTTCGCTTGATTTATCATTTATGTGTTAACTTGTGGATCTAGATTCCTCCTTTCCGCTTGCCTGTCATCAACCAGTGCTTGTTGTATATATTTGTAGCACATGCCGATGTCTTCATGTTGCTGTTTTCTAGGATGAATTTGGCTGCATCTGTTTCACTTTTTCTGCAATCAACTAGTTTTATTGGATATATGAAACACATGTCTATGTCTTCATGTTGCTCTTTTTTGTTAGATAATTGACATTCAAATTATTTAATATTTGTAATGTCACTTTTTTTAATGAAAAAACATGATTTTTAGATGAAATGTCATGACACCTTGAAGAGTCATAGCACTTGAATGAATAGTTGTATCTATTCATTCAATCCGACTTTTCTATAAATAGCACTTCTTATCTTCACTTTTCTTGCACTAACATTTTCGTTGAAGAACTTGTTGAACCTGGAGATTACAAGGACAATCTTGAAATAATTTCTAAGGGTAGGGCAGTGTAATTTATATATTCCTCAATCTTTGTTAATTCTTTCGGTTTTATACCCAACATTTTTTCTAGGATGAAATTGGCTGCATTTTTATGCCGCTTAGTCTCAATGAACTTGTTCTTCCTGGATATATGCAACATATATCTATATTTTCATGGTATTCCCTTGGATGAAACTGGCTGCATTTATATGTTAAATCTGTCGAAGTACAGGAGCAGTAAATATTGCCATATATATGCATGATTCGTTATAAACAAATTAGAAAGTTGAGTGTGATGTTGAGCAGGTGAGGGTGGTGATAAAGGGGAGGGTTCAGGGAGTTTTCTACAGGAACTGGACAGTTGACAATGCAAAGGAACTTGGGTTAAAGGGTTGGGTTAGAAACAGGAGAGATAGCTCTGTGGAGGCTGTGTTTTCGGGCATCCCGGAGAAGGTTCAAGAGATGGAGCAGCGTTGCTTGAGGGGGCCTCCTGATGCTCTTGTCACTGGTTTCCAAGTCTTCCCTTTTATTGAAGATCCAGGCATCAGTTTCCAGTGTAGGGAGACTGCTTGATCCATTCATTGTTTCCATGGAATTGGAAACCAGATATATTATGTGTGATAGTAAGCTTACATTGTGTTGGAAATTCGTGCAAATCTCATGATTAGGAACCTTGAATTTTGAAAAACAAACAAAGAAAACACAAGAATTTTAAAATGAAAAGTAGAAGGCTTGTAAAAAAAATACGTGAAGGACATCATGGTTCAAATCCATTATTAGAATTATTACAATTGAGTTCTCTATGAAAAACTCTAAAAAATGGGATTTGAAGCATAACTTATGAATTACATGATATATATTTATTGAGGAGGTTTTTGTCATAATTCGGAAACTTATAAAAGATTTCCTAATATATGCTAAATTTTGCTATCAAATACTCCATGATATTATCTAACGAGATCTCAAAGTTATCTTCGGGATAATCTCAACTCCTCAACCGTCATGATCAGACACTTGATACCCATTTGTCAATCATATCAATGATCACAAATTTCTTGTGGTGCATTGGTCGATCCTCCATACCGAAGCTATGTTGTAAGTATATTATGAGGTTAAACACTAACAAGTGTTCTTCAGTATTCGAACTGGAAAGTTTTTGGGATATTTTGTCTCCGAGAAAGGAATTTAGTTGAACCCGTAAAAAGTCATGGCCATTATCGACATAAAACCTCCCCGTAACAATCGGGAGTTCCAAAGATTAGCGGGGTGCTTAGCGGCACAAAGCAGGTTCATATCAAAGTCCACTGAACATACCTTATCCTTCTTTTGAGTACTAAGGAAAGCTAATCAGTTGGAATTGACCGAAGAGCGCGCACAAGCTTTTGAGCATGAGTTGAATAAGTAATTTAGCACAATCCCGTGTTGGTGAGCCCGACCCCGGAGTAACCCTTAGGCTACCTGTAACTTTGTCCGCGCCCAAAACCATTTCCACCGTATAAATCTCTTTACACCTCATCATTCTCTCACATCCACATCATATTCTCTTTCTACTTCTAAACCTTCTCACTCATTTATATCATTATTTATTTCTCTTTCATCCACATCATTTTCTTACTCAATTTCATTTTATTACTCTATCTCATCAATTTTATTTATTTACTAAAATTTCATATTATAATCGGTAATTTCAGTAAATACCGAACCATACCAAAATAATTAGGTTTTTTACCGAAGCGAACCGTCGAAATTTGGTTCAGTATTCGTTAGTGAATTTATTGAGTTAATCGGTATTCAGTTTTTCAATTTCAATTAGGTAAATACCGAACGAACACTCCTAATTGTATGTATTATATTTCAAAGTTTCGATTATATTTATTTTCATTGTTTCGTACTCATTTTTAATATTTCGATTTCAAAATAGTCTAATTTTACATGGAATTATATATTTATTTATTAAATTATTAAAATTTATATTTTTTAAATAAATAAATAAAATATTTAAAAATTAACATGAACCGTAATTCACAGACAAGGGGTGCCCAAACCCTTGTCCGCATAACGTATTTATCCGTGGAGATGTGGGCGTCCATGTAACTATGGACGCCCATATAATTATGGGTGCCCACGTGGAGGAGAGAGGGGTGGACATATGCGTATTTCCACCAATGTTCGCCGTTAAAGGAAGCCTTAGATTTATATTTTGATGTGTGCATTGTGTGGGGCATTGTTGACAATAAGAGATAGAATTCATCCTCATGCATATTATGTCTAAACAAGAAATATCTCTTTTGATACTTAAATCTTGCTTGTAGGTGATCATGAAGAGATGTCAAGCTCAAGACACCACATAATGGCCACCTTTGTATTTACTCGCAGATAGTAAGAGTGGGCCCCCAACATCCTCTCAAGTAAGTCCTTCATTAACTAGGGGATTATGAAGGTGGTGTATAACTAGTAACATAGAATTATGAAGGTGGTGTATAACTAGTCCTTCTATGTATAACTAGTAAGTCTAATTTTACATAGAATTATATATTTATTTATTAAATTATTAAAAGTTATATTTTTTAAATAAATAAATAAAATATTTAAAAATTAACATGAACCGTAATTCACAGACAAGGGGTGCCCAAACCCTTGTCCGCATAACGTATTTATCCGTGGAGATGTGGGCGTCCATGTAACTATGGACGCCCATATAATTATGGGTGCCCACGTGGAGGAGAGAGGGGTGGACATATGCGTATTTCCACCAATGTTCGCCGTTAAAGGAAACCTTAGATTTATATTTTGATGTGTGCATTGTGTGGGGCATTGTTGACAATAAGAGATAGAATTCATCCTCATGCATATTATGTCTAAACAAGAAATATCTCTTTTGATACTTAAATCTTGCTTGTAGGTGATCATGAAGAGATGTCAAGCTCAAGACACCACATAATGGCCACCTTTGTATTTACTCGCAGATAGTAAGAGTGGGCCCCCAACATCCTCTCAAGTAAGTCCTTCATTAACTAGGGGATTATGATGAGTAGGTTATTTTTGTTGATCACTTCTTATTTTCTTGCAACATGTACCAGTCTTTAATGGGAGAGATCGAGTCTCAATGGGCTCCTCTTCTCATGACTTTTGCCCTCGCTCTATGAAAGAGGTCGAGGCGTCAATAAATCGTAGATTTATTTCTTTGCCCCTTCTCTGGCCTCTAGCGGATCAAGCGTAATTTATCCATTAGCAAGGATGTAATAGCTTTTCTTTTGTATGGTTCAATTGGGGTGGCAGAGGTGCTACAGAGCCGCGAGCCTAGAGGGAGTTAGGATCAGTCACCCCCTTAGATAATGGATTGATGAATATATTTAAGGAGGTTTCTTCTGTTAGAATATTTATTCTAACTATGTAGACTAAATATTATGTGTTGTCTTCTTAGATATAATATTATGCATGTGGACACACATGTAAGTATTTGATCACATTTATTGTTACCGTAATAAGGTTAATGGTCTAATTGGTGATCAATATTATGATATAGGTCATAGTCATTTAATATTATAATGTGAGGGCCAATTATTAATGTATGGAATTCCCGAGGACTAAATTGCAATTTCTTGATGGATGGATTTGCAATTAGTTCAAACTTCATCTATAAATAGGGGTGTGGTCTCAGCCTGAATAAGAAGTAGAACAACACAGTTGCTCCCCATCTGGCAAGCTTCTTACGATCAGGCTGAAGACCATTCTTCCGGTTTCTGGTGTTCTTCATATTATCATCGCTATGATGAATTCAGGTACTGCTTCCGCTGCACTATCTCCGATACAGAATCTCAATAATTCTATCAATTGATATCGGAGCTATGATTAGAATTTTGAGATTCTTCTGTAAGATTTTGAGTTATTCCAAAATTTGTATATTTTGTGGATTTTGGAATCATAAAGTTCTAAAAGCAGTTTTGTTTTTAAAAGGGATTTTTCAGAATTCATCCGTAAAACAATTTTGAGAATTTATTCTTGAAATAAGATGAATTCGGATTTTAGAAAAAGATTTCATCAAGATCAAGAAATCTGTTTTTGGTAAAATTCTTCAAGCTGGAAAATTTTCAGAATATGAAAATTTCAGTTTTGAAACAATTTGGAAATTAAATTTGGAAGAACTTTACACAAGAAAGTTTCATTTAAAATCTGTAAAGTAAGGAAACCGAAAATCAAACCAGTAAAGATTTTAAATTCAGCAAAATCCGAATTTTGTATAAAAGAATTTGGTTTTGCATAAAAGAATTTTGCATAAAGGAATCGAATGAGTAGTTCATCTTCATCTACGAATTTCTTTCAGAAGATGAGTTTCTGGGTTGCAAAATTCTTCTAGCCAAAGTCTTCGAATGCATTAATTATGAATTCACAAGAATTTGAAATGTGTCAAACATATTTATTGGCCGAATGGTTAGATAACTCAATTATTAAAAGATAATAATTAAGTTATAAAATATATCAATTATTAATTTTTATTAGAAGATCAATCATTTATTTGATTTTCATTTTGATATTAGAAAATCAATTAAATTTTTGATTTTCATTTATTATTTTTGAAAATCATTTATTAAATATATTTAATTGATTTTCATTTGGATATTAGAAAATCATTTACTAAATATATTTAATTGATTTTCATTAGTTCGTAATAAAATATTATTACGATATCAGTGAAATGACATACTCATATTTGAGGTTGCCTTTTTTAATTCTATTATGAAAAATTAAAACGATATTGTTGCCTAAGTAACCTCTTTCGTTGCGATTTTTCTGTGTTGTTGAATTATTAAGGTGTTAGTGATTGTTATTCTACATGCGGGCAATAATTTTACCCAAAGGTAGATTATTGTTTGGCCGTGTTTAGTAGTCACATTAAGTGATTAGTGTTGATGATATATCAGTTTATCCATTGCGAGTTTTTAATCGGCCCAAAGGAAGGTTATTAACTTGGCCGGATTTTATTATCTCACTATATCACTTAAGCATATTGATCATTAGCGAGTTGTAGTACAATCCAAAGATTGATACAAATTGGCCAGATTAATTTGTTATTATGTCATTTTAAGTATTCACTGATTTTTATTGTGAGTTGATCATATATCGTTCTCTACATTCAGGCAACATGGTTAATGTCGATTACTTATCTGCATCACTGAGAAGCATTCCGGTGCTTAACGGCACAAACTTTAAAACCTGGAAAAATAAAATTATGGTTGTTTTGAGTTGCATGGATCTAGATTACGCATTTCAGTGTCCTCAACCTCCTTCTCTTTCGGATAAAAGTTTTGTTGATGATAAACTTTTGTACGAGAAGTGAGAGAGGTCAAATCGCGTAAGTCTGACGATCATTAGGGATGCAATTTCAGAATCATTTTTGGACACTATGTCTGAGGAACAAAACGCTGCAATTTTTCTTGAAACCCTTGAACAACGCTTTCTGAAAAGCGATAAGGCGGAGATAAGTGTTGCTTTACACAAGCTTGTCACCACTAAGTATAAGGGTGATTGAAATATTAGGGAGCATGTTGTAAATATGCAGCAGTGGGCAGGAAAATTGAGGGCGCTTAAGATTGAATTGCCCGAAGATTTTCTGGTTCACTTAGTGTTGTTTTCGATTTCTCCTCATTTTGAACAATTTGAAGTGAGCTATAATTGTCAGAACAATTTGAACAATTTGAAGTGAGCTCATTTCAAAGTTGGCCCAAGAGGAGGAAAGGATAAGAACACACAAAACTGAATATGCTCATTTTACATCGACCTCAGGCATTAAAAAATGGAAAAAGAAAAATACTGCGAAACCTAATTTACAAAAGAAACATATTGGCTCTTCTAAAGGAAAGGAAGTTGTTAATCTTGTTCCTGTGAAGAGACCGAAAGAAATTAAATGTTACTTTTGTAATGCGGTGAATTCTCATATGAAATTTGAATGTCCTAAGTATCATGCATTGCGTGAGAAAAAATGTCAGTTTTTATCTAATGTATGTACCCATACAGTTTTAGTTTCTGCTAATCGATGTACTTAGTGGTTAGATTCTGGTGCTACCACTCATGTTATATCTATGCAGGGCTGCCTAAACTTCTGTCGGCCAATTGAGGGTGAAAGATACCTCTATACGGGGGCTGGTGATTCGGTAGAAGTTGAAGGCATTGGAGCTTTTCGTTTGTTGTTACGTACTGGTTTTTATTTGGATTTGAAAAACACTTTGTTTATACCGTCTTTTAGACGGAACTTGATTTCAGTTTCTGTTTTAGACAATGAAGGTTATTATTTGTCATTTGGAAACAGAACTGTAAAATTGTTTTTTAATTCAAAATTTGTTGGAACCAATACATTGGTAGAACATGATAATTTGTATGTACTTGATAATATCAATGCATATAATGAGTCATATGTTACAGAAACTAAGGGTGTAAAACGAAAATTGTCAATCAAGAATACTTATTCATTATGGCATAGGCGTTTGGGTCATATCTCTTCTCAGAGAATTGACAGACTTATGTGTACTGGTATTCTTGAGTCACTCGATAAATCTGAGTATTCCGGTATTTGTATCGAGTGCATTAAGGGCAAAACTACAGATCACAGACGAAAAGAGGCCGAGAAATCACATAACGTATTAGATCTTATCCATACTGATATTTGCGGTCCATTCACTCCAGTTGCTTGGAATGGCCAAAGATATTTTGTTACGTTCATTGATGATTATTCTCGATACGGTTACCTCTATTTGTTATATGAGAAATCAAAGGTTTTGGACGCGTTCAAGTCTTTTAAGGTTCAAGTTGAAAATCAACTTGGAAAGACTATTAAGGCTGTCAGATCCGATCGTGATGGTGAATATTACGGTCAGTATGATGGATCAGGTGAACAACGTCCTGGACCTTTTGCACTTTACCTAAACGAGTGTGGAATTGTTCCTCAATATACAATGCCAGGATGTCCCAACATAAATGGTGTTGCTGAGAGAAGAAATAGAACAATTCGTGATATGGTAAGAAGTATGATTTCTCATACTACTTTACCACACTCATTATGGGGTGAAGCGCTTAAAACTGCAGTATATATTCTTAATCGTGTTCCGACAAAAGCAACGAATAAAACTCCTTATGAGTTGTGGACTGGTAAATTGCCTGTCTTACGACATTTGAGAGTATGGGGTTGTCCATCTGAAGCTCGACCTTATCGTCCTAATGAGACGAAGATGGATTTACGGACTGTTAGTTGCTATTTTGTCGGATATGCGGAACATTCACGGGGATATAAATTCTACGATCCTACTACTAAGAATTTTTTTGAGACGNGTAATCTTTCCTATGAGTTTCCGGTTATCCATAAGATTCTATATAGATTAAATAACTCGTTGTTAAGGTGGCGATAACCGACAGTCAAAAATTATGAAAATCATATATCCCTGGTAATTTAGAATCTCAAATTCTTTTCCTCACATGATGAAGAAAAATATCATAATAAGGCATAAAAATCCCTTCGTCAATCATTATGAAGATACCGGAGATAATACCAAAACGATAAGATTTTCAGAATATAACCATATCTTGATAAAAATATAATTGAAGTACTATTATAATCAATCATATGATTGATTCCGTTCAAAAATAAAAATGTAATCTTGATACTATATCATAACAATTTACTAACTTAGAATGATAATACATACGAGTCACCTAGTAAATCATTCAGGAGATACCATAAATAGTACCAACACGAAGAGATTATCATAAAATCAACATCATCTCAATCCATAAAATATAGAAATCCATCTTCTTTGGATTACATAATTTAAAATCTGAAATAAACAAGATCAATCGATCTGCACTTTTCACAACGAAGACCGTTCAGAACATTGAATAATCCGTCTTGATCAATATATATAAGTCTCACAACGATCCAAAGATGAAATAATCATATCCATTTTAGAAATCCAAATATAACGGATTCTGGATAATAAGAAATATTGTTTGTCCGTCGATAATTTGAAAAGCGAAATAATTATCGAAACTGATCTCCACCGTTGGGAACATAGCACAATGTGTTGTGAATAATATATGCAAATTTCAGAATAATCCAAAGGTGAAATAAAGCACTATATATAGAATATCACAACTCAATATATCAGAAAACGCAGATTGAAACTTTGAAAGTTCGTCGTGAATTTAAAACCGAAAGATAATTCAAAATCAATCTCCACCATCTCGAACATTAATCAATACGTCTAGACTAATATAAATAAATTTCAGAAACATCCAACGGTCCAATTATGCAAACTAAATAGAATACTTGAACATCGCATTAATATAGGATTAGAAATAACAACCATATATTCGGATAGTAAACCGAAATATGAAAGTACCATAAAAACTGTTTTTCACCAATCAGAAGACCGAAAGATATGTATCAAACCATGCTAAAAATTTCAGAACAATCCGATGTTACAACTATGAGATTCAAATCAAAAAACCAACTTTTGTATACTTGAAAAATCAGAAACAGTCACTTGTAAACCAACGTTAATTCGAAAATCCAAACGACCATAAAATTCGATCTTTACCGTTCAGAACCGAGATAAATATGTTTATAACTATATACCAAAATTTCAGACCGATCCAATGGTTCAATAATCAAAACATACTTAATACCGAAGCTGTGCTGAATCGAAAATATATTCGCGTTTTCCATCCTAAACTCCGGATAAAAACTCAATGGGATTAAAAACGTCCCCACAGACGGTGCCAATGTTATTGCTGCTAAAAATCCGCAATAACAAAATTTAGACCCCTTTTACGGATAGGGGTCGAACGAAAAAGTAATACGAAAGCAACAAGTAAAAAGATACGATTTTTGTAGGTGAAAAACATTTCTGTAAAAGAAAGGATAAAAAACCACCCCGGCCGTAGCCTTTGAATCCACTATAAATGTCAAGTTCGTAGATTTACAATAGGAGAACAAGAGGTAGAAAACCAAAGAAAAAAAATCATGTTTTGATGGCCGTAGTCATAGGTTTCCCGGGCGAAAAAGAAAAGAATAGCGGCCTCCTCCTTAGGTCAAGAATCCAAGCTCTCCTCCTTAACACTTTAATTATGTTTATATAGGTGATTTGTCCAGCCCAATTATAACTCACTAGGCCCACCAATAATGAGTCCAATAAATTATGACCCATTAATCTCTAAATTAGGTACAATGATCCAATAAATAAGTTACCCGATCCAAATACCACGATAAGCTATAAACAATGTCAATCATCAAAATATCTCGATCTGCTTTATTTCTCGACTTGGGAATTACTATATAGATATATATGTGTCATCGAATAATAAATATCTCAGGGTGATATCAGANATTAATGATTTATTGTGACAATAGAGCTGCAGTTCTATTTTCGAATAACAACAGGAGCACGTCGAAATCTCGACATATTGATAGAAAGTTCCTGATTGTTAGAGAAAGAGTTCAACAAAATAAAATCAGTATTGAACATATTGGTACAAATGATATGGTTGCGGATCCGCTTACTAAAGCATTGACACCATCGGTCTTTCATAAGTTGATTACTTATATGGGTGTCGTTAGTGATGCTATTTGATTCATTTTTCATTTGTATAAACGTTCAATATTGTTTTGGTCATGACATTATGTTTGGTTTCATGTTGATATAGAACTCTTCTCCGACCTCATTATATTTATTTGACCAGTTGAAAATAGGCATGCATGATCACTTTAGCTTGTAATTTTCATGCCATACACTCACTTGTCTATGTCATTTAGTTGAGTTAGTACTTATGATTGATGAGGGTTGAGTTGCTGTTTTGCCATGACTACTCCTTCAGTCTTTATATTAATAAGACTAATGGGCGAGATGTTTTTAAATGACTTTATTCATTTATGTGCGCATATTTTGTACGGTAAATAAATTGTGATTGAAAGGAGACTTTTGGTAAACACATGATTATTTGTCCAAGTGGGAGAATGTTAGAATATTTATTCTAACTATGTTGACTAAATATTATGTGTTGTCTTCTTAGATATACTATTATGCATGTGGACACACATGTAAGTATTTGATCATATTTATTGTTACTGTAATAAGGTTAATGGTCTAATTGGTGATCAATATTATGATATAGACCATAGTCATTTAATATTATAATGTGAGAGCCAATTATTAATGTATGGAATTCCCGAGGACTAAATTGCAATTTCTTGATGGGTGAATTTGCAATTAGTTCAAACTTCATCTATAAATAGGGGTGTGGTCTCAGCCTGAATAAGAAGTAGAGCAACACAGTTGCTCCCCATCTGGCCAGCTTCTTACGATCAGGCTGAAGACCATTCTTCCGGTTTTTGGTGTTCTTCAGATTATCATCGCTATGATGAATTCAGGTACTGCTTCCGCTGCACTATCTCCGATACAAAATCTCAATAATTCTATCATCTTCCTCCCGGAGCTTTGCTTAATAAGGCACAGCGGACCGCTACAGCCTCTATACCTTTCCAAGATCCTACCAATTGAGGAATCAGCTGGAGTGTATTCTTTGTGGACAAGAAGGGGTGTTGTCACGATCTTGGATCGTGACGAGGGAAAAGAGGAAGGATAGGGAGGTAGAAACGAGGAAGATGTAGATTGAAGAAGTGGGGAAGGGAGACAGCCGAGAGTGAGGGGAAGAAGGTAGAGAGAGGAAGGATAATTGTAGAGAGATTATAGAAATTGGATTAATGATTCGATGATCCGATAATGAAATACAACTCGGGTTTTATACCTGTTCATGTTAAGCCCATACAACTAAATGATACAATAAAAATCTAATATCTATTGGATTTAAAGCCCATAAACTATCTATGTAGTCGATTCGGGATATGTGAAGATTCTATTGATCCTATGGGGCCTCTCGTCTGAGGACTCCTCCTCGTAAAAACTTAAGGGCTCGGTGTCACTTACTAACCCACCTCGGCCTCTACTTACCTTCTAGGTGTGCGTCGGGCCTCCCTTTTGTGGTGGAGTTGACACAGGTCGCTGCCCAGATTCTGTGAGGCGTGGGTATCTTCATTTCCTTGATAATCCTCCCAATCATTGCATTTGACTCTCTCCAGCATTAGGGATTTGAGAGCCTATGGGCTCATTGGCATAAGCATTGTTGGAGGGTTCCATCGTCGTGATTTCTTAAAATATGGATTCGCATACTAGCAATGGTATAATTTCTCAAAGAATATTCCACAACTCGTCCCCACTGAGGCGCCAACTTTGGTTTGGAGTAATCAAGACTCGTAAAACTGAGTTTTAGATGTTAGTTGTTTTTTTAGACAATTTTTCTGAAGTATGAGATAGAGGCACACGATATTTACATACAAAACCCTGAAGGGAAAAAACTCACGGTACCGAGAGAAAGGGCTATCTATATATACACTAAAACGAATAAGACTACATAGTGATTTAGCAATCTAAATGAAGACTAGATTGCTAAATTGTTCTAAAGAGTTTAGGTTCAGGAGAAATCATATAAGAGATTGTATTCTAAGATCTAGAAAGAAGATGTAGCAGCCAAAAATCAAGATACAAAAAGATCATTTCCTTTTGCTTTCTCATATTTATAAATTTCTCTAAGAACTTAAATATCTTTTACTTGCTCTCTCATTCATCGTATCTAACAGTTATCGAGGCAATAAAAACCGGTAATGTCTACCATAATTTATTCTTAATGTCATAAAAGTCACTCCGCCCCATAAGTCTCGTGCATTCCGTTGACATTCGTTAGACCTGCTCTGGCCTTCTTGATATGGCCCGGTTCACACCTTGTCCCTTGGAAAGTCATGCATTCTCTCATCGGGACAACTTCATTACTTAGAATGTTTCTCTTGACCATCCATCTTGGGTCAGGTCCCATCTTGATCGCATTGGTCTACCCGTACTCACAAATACCCGGTCCTGATATCACGTTCATAGTGTAATTAATTTGTTTTATTGTTTTAATGGCAGTTTTAGATTTTTAATTAAGTAATTGTTTAATTAAATTATTTGTTTTGTATGTATGTTTTATTTTGTTGTTTTGAAATTTAATAATCTCTTTAATAAGATTCTATTTTATTGTACATTTTATTTTTATAAATTGTAATTATTTTTTTAAAAAAAATTTAGTAATTTTTTAAATAAATTATTTTTGTATTTATGTTTTATTTTGTAATTAGATTTATTTTGTTGTTTTACAATTTAATACTTTGTTTTAGTTATTTTAATATTTGTTTTAGAGTTTATTCTTTTATTTTTTTTAGTTTAATTCAATTATTTGTTTTGTATTTATATTTTTTTAATGCTTAGTTAATTTAGGTTATTCAATTGAGTGCGATTATCAATGTCGTTTACTTTGACATTAAATTTATTTGTATTCTTATTTTTCTTGTTATATTTATGAATCGCATATGTTTGTGTACATCTATTGATACAACATTATTGTATCGTTAGGATCATCACATCAATAGCAAGGTTCTTAGTGGGAAAGAGGGTTCACTAATTTAGTTTATAAATGGGGATTATTATTTGAGTATATTGTGGGGTTGGTGTCGTGTACTCTATAATATAGAGTATAGTGTCATATTTGTTATCATCATTCTCATAGTTGTAATCAAACTTATTTTAATTTCAGATCAAAAATTAACTTTGCGTAGTCAAGAAGACAAACAAAAAGGTGTTATGTATATGACAAAAGTATTTTATAAATTCTACCTAACAACCAGTGACAAAAAATTGTTTCATTCCTTGATATGGCTTGACATCACCTAGACGACATATCTACAACTCTACATCATTCCATGGATATTTTGTTTAACGGTAAAAACTCTGAAATACGTAATACAGCAAGAAAAAACACCAAAACAGATGTATAATAGAATAAACAAAGAAAATTGAAATGCAAATCAAACTTGTATGTCAAAGAATTAGTCATAGTTCAATGTAAATTTGATTGTTCTTGAACTAACATGACATGTCTTGCACCAATCCTAACACTCAGCATTATCATTAAATTAGGTGAGAGATTCATCAATATGTCAATTAACTCTTTGAAAAATGGATTGAGATATCAACCAATTCATCTAAGTTACAAAAGTTTCACATTTTATACTTGCCCTCTTGGTTGACTTTTACCGAGAGGAGAAAAAGTTAACTTGTTTTTCAACTAAAACCATAAATTAACCATGTTGTCAAAGGTGTGCATCTACACTCCCTCCAATCTTAAAACAACAATATAGAAACACAAAAAAACAAAAGTTCATTATAAAAAATCAATAACATATATAGACAATATCTTTTCTTGAAAGTCATACCACCTCTAAATTTTATATAAAAACATGCAAATAAATTTTTATTCATAGGACTACAAAATAAATAAAAAATAAATTCAATTGGACCTCAATATCGTTATGTTTATTTATAGAAATAGAGGTGAACATTCGGTATCACATACCACACCATAACGATTTTTTTACAATATTTAATACCGATCTAGTTCCAATAGAATTTCGTTACCAATAACGAAATACAAAATTATTTATGTATTTTGGTATCGGTACCAAAATTTTGAAATTTTAAGAAATTATAATTATGTCGTGTTATAATTGTTAATTTATATTTCTAAAATTAAATTTAGACAAACAATAGTTTTCTACAAATTGATACAAAGATTAGCACAAAACATAATGTCATCTTATGTGTCTTAAATAAATACTTAAATCTTAATCAAAAGTCAAACATTGATCACATTTTTTCTCTGGGTTATAAAACAATCTTCAAATTTATTACCTTTTATTTAATACATGTGTAGAAAGTTTGGAAATTAAAAATAGAAGCTAATATTATAAAATAAATGTGAAAATAATATTTAATTAGTATAGAAATTAGTTTACAATTTTTAAACTTAGTGTGCTTATATATATATTTGTTCAATATTAACATAATGTAATGAACAAATCTACATATTTATCATTTTAAGTATAGTTGGAAATATTTTTATATTTAAAATTGATAAAATGACATGTTTAGTCCCTATAGTTTAAGTATTATGACAAATTTAAACTACATACTTTCTTATTTTTGGCAAATGTAGTCCTCATTGGTTTTTTGGAGAAATTGATCCCCATAATTTTCAAAATTGTGCAAATTTAATATCCAAAATACAATACTAGTTTCCAAAGTTTCAATTCAGCAAAACCGAAACCCAAAGAATACGCATAGTGGCAATTGTGGTCCTTAATTTTCAAAATTAGGCAAACCCGGTCCCTTTTATTTCTAACATTGTTAAGATATTTTGTATCTAGTGTTTGGCGATTGTTTAAGACAAGATTGTTGCTCTTATGTGTTCTACTGACTTTGGCTTCCTGAATAACGTTGTTGCTCCATTTTAACCAGATTGTTGCTCAATTTAAGCAATGTTTTCATATCGATCAGGAATTCTGTACTGGTTTAGATCGGTATGACCGATACGGGTGGTATACCGGACGAATATAAAAAAATGTAAAAATTAATATCTAAGTATACGTGTTTATCATTTTTTACATTTCTAGAGGTATTGCCTTTCATAATATAATATGTAGTTAAAATTTGTATTTTTATAAGATATATCAACTAACATTGCAATATATTTAATGATTGGGGAACAAAATCACCATAAATTATGTGTACGGACTATATTTGCACCATTTAAAAATTTGAGAACTACTAATACCGTTAAATCAAAATTAGGGACCAAAGTTGTCTTCCAACCTTAACATGAGGACTTCAATTGCCGAAGTTCCAAACCATGAGAACAAGTGCTAAACTGTGAGTGTTAGAATCACCAAACTTTCTAAACATTGATGACTAGTTTTGCCAAAATGAATCTAGAAAAACTAGATTTGTCAAAAATAAAAAACTATATGGACCGAATATGTCAAATCATTTTAAACTATGGGACTGTAGATGTTATCCGCCCTTTTAAAATACAATTTTAATGTGATAATGTAGTCATATTTTATAAAAATTATATACAAAAAATAATTCGGTATTTAGTATTATACCGAATTTTTTTCTCTTTACTAAATAAAAAATTATTAAAAATCAATTATCAAACCAAATTACAAATACCAATTAATGAAATAACAAAATTTCTGTATGGTATTATGTATTCCGAATTATTTGTTCACTCCTACATTGAAACACCACATAACTACTTCTCGTTGAAAGACTTTATGTTGAATGTCACTTTGAAAATAATAGCATAACTTAGTTTTCATTACACGTATTAATGAATTTATTTTTGCATAAGAAAATAAACAGGAAAACAAAGATAATAATATATAGCTTTTACCATGATAAGAACCCAAACAACACCAGAAATATTTATACTTACTTAAACTTTTCTTTTCCCTTTATCATTTATGCTCTTGTTTCCTTTCATGTTTCTCTTCTTTTTTCTCTCACTTGTATCATGTATATCTCTTAATGTACCTCAATGTTATGTGTAATCAAAATGGAAGAGTTCATAATCTTCCAATATGAGAAAGACACCTTACTAAAATATGCACAAAATAGTGTTTGTTAAGTGTAGAGTTCCTAAACTTGTCATTAGTTCATGGACCTCATATAACTTTTTAAATTTGTCATGCCTTATAGTTAGATGATGGAGTGAACGCATATTTCATCTAATAAGGGTTTATGGAGTTCTGAAGAAGATTCGAATGATGTTGGATATTCATTCAGTGACCGCTATGATTGAGCATTGACAGATAGAAAAATACACTTTTCTACCTGCTTTTGGGAGAAGCTATTGTCACCTTTAGGATATTTCTATAATTTGGGAATTACTAGTTGGATGGACTATGATTACTTGTTTGTGGGCCACTATGAGCATTAGTGGGTGGACTAAATTATGTACATCTAGTTTTGGTTGGACTCCTAAGTTCGAGGATTTTCGAGTTTCATATTTTCAAATACAACATTTGGGGGATACAATGTCAAGCATTCAAAGGTGTTTCTAGAATATGAGGATGAAGTTCTCATGTTGGCTAGTACAATATGTTTATTGCTTGTTGTATGAGTTATGCTACCTGATACGAACATCGATTGAGCTAAACTTATTTTGATGGATTTTTTTGGTGACAATGAAGAGTTAACTACCTTGAGTTGGGGTTCTATTGTACTTGCTAATTTGTATAGCAGGTTATGCAAAGACATTGGGTGGCTTGACAAGAGTGGGTTCTTTCCAACTAGAGCATATACTTTATTTGAAATTTAATTCGTTTTTCGTGGTTTGAATAACAATACTTGAAACAAACATTTTGGTGTACTTAGATATGAGCATGGGCTCACATTTCATCAATCACCCTGATATGGAAAGACAAATTATTCGAAGATGTGTACGACCCCCAATGTTATCAACTTTTAAGATGGATGTGTGGCTTCGAAGTGAGTGTTGCATTGTTACTTGCATCCCATTAGATTGACATATTTATACATCTTTTGTCTATTTCTCCTGCATAATATATAAGTTAATGAACTAAATCACTTGCATTATCCATTGTTGTTGGTTTGGGCTCATCCTCTTGCTACATGTTTTACTATCTTCTTTCACCGTGATTTTCGTTTTTGGATCCCCTTCCAAGCTCTAATCGTTGACATCTACAACACTTGCATCGAAATAATTCAAAACCCTACACTTAATATTTTTAATAGAATACTTTTTATCAAGTATATCTTCGGAAATTGAGGCATTCCCACCTTATGACGGATCCCCAACATTCAAGTCGTTAAAATCGCTTAAGTTCCGAATGTTGTTGTATGTAGTCTCTGCCCAGTAACACCAATCATGTTAGCAACTTCCAACAAACGGTATCGACGACTCTAGCTGATCCACATCCAAATTGTACCACATAGGATTAGGGGTGTTCATTCGGTAAATATAGAACCGAATTTAAATTACCGAATAAATAAATAAATTAACTACCAAATACGAAACTGAATTTTGTCGGTTCAGTTTCGGTATGTACCGAATTTTCTGAAATTCAATCAAATTAAATAAAAAAATAATCATAATAATATATTTAATTATATTATTAAATACAAAAATATTAGTTTTAAATTAAATAAAATGTTAAATTCGGTATTCGGTAATTTTACCGAATACTGAATGTTTTTACCGAACCGAAACCGAACACCAAATCGATTTCATAATTCGATAAAAAATTTCGGTATGCAACTCGATATTCGATTTTTACATAATATTGAACACTTCTACATAGGACTATAATGATCCATGGCAATAACAAATGTTACATGTGGAATCTACAAGATATTCAACATTGCGCTACTCTTTTAACAACCACAATGAAATATAGGAAATTGGGAGTTTGGACATAGGGTGAATTTTTAACATTGTGTTTTAAAATAAAAATCGTGTAAGAATGTATTACTTTATTGCATTAGTGTGTACCGAACACGGGAAGAAGTCATGTAAATGGTACATACTTATTTTTACCACATTATTGGGCAAAATAGCCATACATGACCAAAAAATATATTGATTTGAGTTGTGGAGCTTCTAGCTTCAAATATATTGATTAGAGCAGAGCTGTGCAGCTTCTAGTAGATTTCATCCTCCTCCTTTGGGTTTTTTTCAAGTCTCTGAATTAGGGTTTTCTTCTGGACCAGGTTTTGACAAAAGTTGGTAGCTTTATATCTGCTGCTGCATTGACGGGATCCCATTTGTGGGAACGAAATATTGAGCGTCGGGAAGTGATATATGGCGAAGACGAAACCGGGAAAGAAAGACTTGGATTCTTACTCTATTAAGGGCACTAACAAAGTCGTTAGACGTAATTTATTGTTGAATTTCCTTTTTTTTTCTATTTTTCTGATTTATGGGCTAGTGCTGAACTTAGGGATGTTTTTCGTTTATGGGGTTAACGATTTTTGAGCATTTATGTAGCTGGAGATTGTGTGTTGATGAGACCATCTGATTCTGACAAGTCTCCTTATGTGGCGAAAGTGGATAAAATCGAGGCTGACCATAGGAACAATGTAAGAGTTAGGGTACGATGGTATTATCGGCCAGAGGAATCAATTGGGGGTCGAAGACAGTTTCATGGTGCCAAGGAGTTGTTTTTGTCGGATCACTATGATGTTCAGAGTGCTCACACTATTGAAGGAAAATGCAAAGTTCATAGCTTTAAGAACTACACTAAGCTAGAGAATGTTGGAGCGGATGATTACTTTTGTAGGTTTGAGTATAAGGCTGCCACTGGAGGGTTCACTCCTGACCGTGTTGCTGTGTGAGTTTTGCTTTAAGGGTTTGCTTTTAATGGATTTATTATGCATCTGATCCTCTGTTTTTTGTAGGTATTGTAAGTGTGAGATGCCTTACAATCCTGATGATCTCATGGTGCAATGTGAGGGATGCAAAGACTGGTATGATTTGTTTGTTTTCTTCAAAAAAATAAAATGTTTGACATGCATTTTTATCTCTTTTGATGCAGAATTTGCACTGAACCATGTATAAATTTTATGGGATCTGATAGATATGGAACGTTTTAAATGTTCAGTTTCATTTGATTTACTTGCTTTTGTAGCCAAAGTTCAAAAAACGCCTTTGAGTAGTTACCATACTTATTTTTTTATGGGGTTATGTTTGAAGGTTTCATCCTTCTTGTATGGGTATGACCATCGAAGAGGCAAAAAAATTGGATCGTTTCGTATGTACCGATTGCTCATCCGACGATGACATGAGAAGATCCTTGAGTGAGTTTCCTGAATCACCTTTGTCTGAGGTAATAGTGATCGCGATCTTGTAATTGTACTGCATCTTTTCTCTACTCATTGTGGTGTATGTTTGTTTGATGTCATCACCAGGTGGAACCGAAACGCAGAAAGAGATGAAAAAACCATTGCGATTCCCTCGAGATTCTACTACTCCTTTGCACAGTATTTCAAACTCGTTGTAATGTGGGGTTATGATGAAGATTCAGACAACTTTGAGCCTGAAAAAAAACATGCCAGAAGTGTTGATTCACTAGTGTTTGAGCATTGGTTCACTGTGAGGATCAGGACTTGTAACCCTTAACAAGGAAACTGCCTTAGTGCTAATCATAAAACTTCATTTTGCTTCTCAGTATATATTCGTCATCACATATCATACAATGATTCATATTTGTTCATTCAAATACTAATACAAATCACTAAAAGCAAGTTGCTTATCCAATTTAATCACAGAATTGAATCATGCTGAGGATTTGCTCTTTGTACGTTCTTCACTCCATCCTTTTTGCCTTGCTCTTTGTTCCCAAGTAGCAGTAAGTTGTCTCTGAGCTAACAAAGCTGCTTCAGACTTCTCCCTCGCTTCTTCGCATGTCTCCATTCCTGAATTGCACTTGTCTGCTTCTTTTTGGTACTGGGAAGTCATCTTTTTTGCTTCTAATAATGCCATGTCAGCACGCTGCTGATTCGACAGAGCTTCAGCTTCATGAATCCTTACTTGCTGAGATAATAGATCAGCTGAGTATTTCTGTGTCTCTGGATTCATTCCTGAATCATTCTTGGCACACCCTACACCCAACCGAGATAATCGACATTTATGTTCGTGATTTGATTCTAGTTAATAGAAGTTAGCAGCAAATCCATAAAACAAATAATTACCATTGAAAGATGCATTAATCAGTCCTGCATGGAAAGGAAAACAACAAGTCAATATGCGCCAGTTATCAGCAGATATAATGTGAAATGAAACAAGATAACAAATGCAGCAAGAAAAGAGATCATGAATTCGTTTCGAATCTTCCGATCGAAAGGAGAAGCAACGCATTTATTTGATAACATCATAAGTAGTCCAATAGATTGCCTTCCTTATTGAGAAGAAGTGTAAACACATGAAAATTTGAAATTTTACATTACTGAAGTCAAAAAATCCTGAATAGATCAATCCAAACTTGCCCTTCAAAGTTTTACTTTTGAATTTTAAGAAACATGACTAATGCAAAAAACATGGCTACATACATCACTGCAAATAGAAGATCCCCATATACTAGAAAGTAAAGCAGATTTGAATATTCAGCGTCATTTACAATAACTCATGGGAAGCAGGGCACAGAAGAAAATCGAAAACTAGATAACAACAAGGTTATTGATAATACAATTCGGGTTTCAATAACTACAATTTCAAATCACCAAGCCAAAGATGCGTAAATCGTGTAATCAAGTAGCCAAAAGAACACCGATCTATCAATCAATACCTTGCGGAATAGATAAATGGGAGAATGAATCGCAATCACATTCACAGACCGGGCAAGAAGCAGTGGAGACAGACGAAAGCAACCCTTCTCTCAAATGCCAATAAAGGGGAGGACCCAAAATATAGCCTGTCATAAAAATTGCCATCAATCCTACAAGTCCCTTCAATAACCCAGTTCTCACTGCCATTTCCTCTCCCTCCACGATCTGTATATATCTCTCCGTAAAGAGATTTCTTGGTTGAGTAGCGCACGGGCTCCGGATCCAGACGAAGAAACTGAGTGCAAGTAAATCGAAGGTAGTAAAACGAACGGATTTTTACCCTAATAACCTACTTGAAAGAAAAAATGAGTTACCAAACTTTTCATCCTAATATCCTAAAATAACCTATTTACCTACAAATATAAATTATAATTACCGCCAACTCATCAAAAACTCCTACAAATATAATTCAATTACCTCTTATCGAGAATTGAATTATATATTATGTTTTTATGATAGTTTTCCACAAATCAGATTTAATTGTATTTTTTTTATGAGATGTGTTATGTATTTGGATATGTTGTGGTCTTATATCACATCAATTATACATTAATGTAGAATTACAACAGAAACAACAAGAACTATATTATCAATCAATAGATCAGATTTGTCATTCTTTCTAACGAACCGTTTTGATTTCTTTATATTGATTTTCACCTTTAAACTCAACCATACCTCTATAGAATCACACTCAACTCATTGAATCCCGTGGAGATATATTGGTTTTAAATGATTACAACCTGTTAGTTACATAAAAGATTATAAATAGGTTATTTTGGGATGTTAATTTAAAAGTGTATTATTTTGATAAAAGATATTTGTAAATAGGTTATTCGAGGGAAAAAATATGTAATACGATGTATTTCAACAGTTTTTTAGAGTCAAAATTTTAAACCAATAAAAAAGGGTAACCGATGAAACCAGAGTAATGGGCCGTACATGTACTAAAATAAGCCCAATTATCCTTTTAATTGGATAATAAAATAACCGGGCTCCTTTGAAAGTAACTTAAAAATTAAAGATACAAAAAATATGAAATTTATTAATTGAAGAATTAAAGATACAAATTTTGAATTTTAAAAGGCCATTTTGGTCTTTCACATCTGTCAATAATTAAAATAGAATAATTTGATTAATAAAAACCAAAACATATGGGTCCAGGCCTCGGTTTAATAGGGCTGTAGCCAGGGCCCAAATAAATTGTTTTATTTGAAAAGCAATAATACTCTCATTTGGTGTTACTTCCTAATAAAAAATAGAAAAAGACGACGTCGTATTTGTCCTTATTGCGGATTGGACTGTAGAGTTCATTAGAATAATTTTCAAACACCTTGGACCGTTCCTGGCCGACAGTCCACACACGTTTAAAATTTAATTAAATATCGATGGATTTTGTAATAACTTCATGTGTTAAATTATTGCACTGACAAATTAAATATACTTTAAATTTGGTTAACAATTTATGTAAAATTTAATAAATTAATTTTTTTTTTAAATATTCATTTTTTTGATAAAAATTAATTGAGTCAAAATTAAGTGGAATACTTTAATTTTTTAACAATAAAATATTCAAAATTTTTGTAACAAAAGTACTCAACTCAAAATTAAGTGGAATATTACAAAAGAGGAGAAAATTACATAGATTTCTTAAGCAAGTTTAAAATAGTGTAAACATGATTTCTTCAAAAATTAAAAATGATGTATTTCCCCCAAAACTTTTTGTTTAAGAATAAATATTGAGAAAATATTAATGGTTTTTCGTCTATTTTGACATGATCGATAATCACAACTTATGTGATATTTTTAACATTTTTAAATTTGAAGATATATTCATTACATTTTTTTAGGTTTAAATGACTAAATACAAACTAAAAATACGTTTAAAACATTAACAAGTTTTAATGTTAAACTTGAACAATTTTTGAATTTTTAGAAATCAAATGTGCAAATATAAAACTTAGAATACATTATATTACAATTTTTAATGTTAAGTAATTAATGTGAATCATTATAATAACTTTTGATGTTATTTTTTAAACTCCCAAATTTTGAAAGATGACTTTTACCAATGTTTTCATACCGATCCTGGGTACCGTTTCGATCAGGACCGATACGGCCGGTATATCACAATACGAAATATTTTTTTAAAAGAAATATTTTTTTTCCGTGTCGACCATGAAAACCCCGGGTTCTGACCTGGAAATCCAGTACTGGGTGGTACCGGTGAAGCTCGATTTTCATCATAGGTATATCGGCCGGTATGAAAACACTGACTTTACACTATTTAAGATTTAATTTCTACAAAAACCACTCATACTCATAAGAATGTAATTTTTTCCTACTTTAGCATGATATATACGAAAGACATTGATAGAGAGCATTTCATAGCTTGTAATGTTAAGGTATTACCCACTATTATGTGACATGATTAGATGGGGGGATTTTTGAGCAGGAAATTAATGAAGTTCGTGCAAGTTGTTGTGACAATAAAGCTTTAGATTAGAAACATTGTTTTCAAACTATGAAACAAAATATTGTGGGTTTGGTTTAGTTCAAAATCACTCTATGAATGGAAAATGGTTAACCTCATCTTTCTTTACATTGATTCCTAAAATATACAATCTAGGTGGTGTTTAATGATTATTGAACCATTTCTCGAGTGGGTGAACAATACAGTATTATTGTGAAAAATTTGGTAAACATGATGTGATGAGGGCTCCGGGATCGGATATCCCGTGTTAGGTAAGGCCCAGTCATATTGGACTGGCCCAAGATCCTTAACTTAGCCCGTTTGAGATAACCGGCCTGAAGGCCTATTTATATTTCAGGACCAAAGATGGAGTTAGGCGTAACTTAGAAACCCGAAGACCGATCTCTTGGATCGGTCCAAACGGTTACAGTTCACGTGCCCTGCAGTGCGGGCACATGCACATGTCTCACGCTTCGGGCCTACATACATTGTCTGCACTTCGGGCCTAACCATGTTTTCCAACATGGGAAAACAACTTTGTCAGAGGCGGTTCTAGAGGACATTTTGGATGCGCGTGAAATGGGCTGTTACTCTGCCCATTTCTCTTCTCACGCTTTCTTATTGTCTTAGCCTTCTTTGCTTGTAATATGAACTATTCAATTAATATATCGGCTAAGAGCATTTTTAACTCTTAGTCAAGTATATTAAATGAACTATTCCATTTTGTATTGCCTTCCCAATTCAAACAAATCAAAACCGTGTTCGTTTTATTGCGAATCGGACGACTGTTGATATCGCTGGTCTCTTGACCACAACATGATGAGTGAAAAAACGAGTGAACTAATAGGGGAACAATAGACAATTTTTATTAATGGCAAATTGTATATAAAATCCTACTTAAGAATTACATTATAGTAGATGTATTGAAAGATAAAACACCTTGATCGTTTGGAAGATCAATTTTGAAAATACTTATGATAAGAAATGCTGGAAGACCTTATTGGAGTTTATAAGCGTTGATATTTTTTACCAAAAGGGTTCAATGAATCAAATGTCTTCCTTGTACAACTTCTATTGGGTTCCATTGAACCCAATATAATTATTCACAATTCATAAAGGATTGAGCCAAGGAGAACCCATACTTCATACTTATTTTTTATTGTAATGAATCGAGTGCATTATATGTTGAAGGACTCCGCCAGGAGTGTATGTCTTTTCTCATACTAACTCACTTTCATATTATATTTTCCAAAATAACACACTTCTAAATCAATTGATCAATATAACCCTTTTACTTGTGCTTTAATAAGTAGCAAGTTTAACGGTTTAAATAAATGAACTTCATTCTTCAATAATTTATCTTCTAATTCAGTATTTTCTCACCATCAAATATGTTTTGTGTTACACAAAATAATCAGAATTTTCAACATATTATATTTTTTTATTTAAATAAAGTAATCTTCCATGACAATTGTTTTGTTATTTAAAACGTGTGATTATTCATTGAAGTTATGATTCATGAGAAAAATACACAACCATGTGCTGAAATTTGATATTCAAACATCTACTTCACAAAGACTACAAAGGGACATGCCATCTACTATATTGATCAAAAGTCTCTTCACGAGCACCGCAAAATAAGCACAATGCAACAAGACGATATGACAACCAGTTTTGAGGCTTCAGATTGTTTTGCTCACGATAAGCAGCCGTTTATGTATTCATTTTTCTTTCGAAACTAGCTCCCTCTTCATTAACCACTGCTATGTTTTTTAAAATTGATGAATATGTCTCAAGTTTATAATCCTAATGTGACGTTATGGTCTTTTGATTTATGAATATTAAGATAGCCTCCTGGGAAGTTATAGACCTAAAGACTCTTGAAGCAACATGATCAGCAAGAACACAACAAATGTATAGGCCAAGGGAGCAAATGAACTGTAAAAAAATAGCTTTGACGGCCTAGAGCTCCTGGAAAAAAAGTCTTTGATAACAAATTGTTAACACTTTTATATTGAAAATCAACAAAAGTCTATTCAAAATAAAATAGAATAATGAAGCCAACAAACTTTGTCATTCAAATGCAAAACCAATAAAATGACATTTTATTCATGAATACGTGAACATCAGCAAATTCAAATAAATGTTAGTGGTCTTCAATAAGTCACAATTCATTGTTCACCATCGTTAGATACATTTTATGTTGTCTTAGTCATTACTTAAATCAAAAAAATCATCATCACTTAATGAATGACAAATCCATGATGTTCATTTATGTAATAGTTGATGAAAAAAGTAAATTCATCTAAAAAAAGATGTAGACACATCATAAGTCATCATGACTAATATCTTACTAACTAAAACTAACACGCCATACATATATCATTGATGAGAACTCTAGGACCGGATACTCTGCAATGGATGAGGCCCAATAACGATTGGGCTGATCCACATGGTAGAAGCGAACTTGTGCAGCCCAGCAGTGTACTTAAAATAGAATGGCTCAATGCTCCGCGATGGGACCGAAGATAACCTTGGCAAAATAAAATGGTTTATCACAGCTGGCTCCGTGGTTCGGTCCAAACGGTACAAACCCACGCATTCCACGCTTCGGGCCTCCACACATTTACCACGCCTCGGGCTAGATCACGCAGACCACGCCTCGGTCCCGGCCTCGTTTTATATCGCGCGACAACAACCTCTAACAAACCTGTCAGAAGCGGTTACAGAGCGTGGATTACACACGCTGTTATTGCTGCTAAAAATCAGCAATAACAAAATATAGACCCCTTTTAAGGATAGGGGTCGAACGAAAAAGTAATACGAAAGCAACAAGTAAAAAGATACGATTTTTGTAGGTGGAAAACTTTTCTGTAAAAGAAAGGATAAAAAACCACCCCGGCCGTAGCCTTTGAATCCACTATAAATGTCAAGTTTGTAGATTTACAATAGGAGAACAAGAGGTAGAAAACCAAAGAAAAAAGATCATGTTTTGATGGCCGTAGTCGTAGGTTTCCCGGGCGAAAAAGAAAAGAATAGCGGCCTCCTCCTTAGGTCAAGAATCCAAGCTCTCCTCCTTAACACTTTAATCATGTTTATATAAGTGATTTCTCCAACCCAATTATAACTCACTAGGCCCACCAATAATGGAGTCCAATAAATTATGACCCATTAATCTCTAAATTAGGCACAATGGTCCAATAAAGAAGTTACCCAATCCAAATACCACGATAAGCTATAAACAATGTCAATCATCAAAATATCTCGATCTGCTTTATTTCTCGACTTGGGAATTACTATATAGATATATATGTGTCATCGAATAATAAATATCTCAGGGTGATATCAGAAGTCCCCTGATTTGCGTAGTCGAAATATTCGAGTACACAAATCATAAATTTACCCTGAGAATATTTTTGCAANTTAAATTGATGAATATGTCTCAAGTTTATAATCCTAATGTGACGTTATGGTCTTTTGATTTATGAATATTAAGATAGCCTCCTGGGAAGTTATAGACCTAAAGACTCTTGAAGCAACAGGATCAGCAAGAACACAACAAATGTATAGGCCAAGGGAGCAAATGAACTGTAAAAAAATAGCTTTGACGGCCTACAGCTCCTGGAAAAAAGTCTTTGATAACAAATTGTTAACACTTTTATATTGAAAATCAACAAAAGTCTATTCAAAATAAAATAGAATAATGAAGCCAACAAACTTTGTCATTCAAATGCAAAACCAATAAAATGACATTTTATTCATGAATACGTGAGCATAAGCAAATTCAAATAAATGTTAGTGGTCTTCAATAAGTCACAATTCATTGTTCACCATCGTTGGATACATTTTATGTTGTCTTAGTCATTACTTAAATCAAAAAAATCATCAGCACTTAATGAATGACAAATCCATGATGTTCATTTATGTAATAGTTGATGAAAAAGTAAATTCATCTAAAAAAAGATGTAGACACATCATAAGTCATCATGACTAATATCTTACTAACTAAACTAACACGCCATACATATTTTTTCACAAAATCTACATAAACTACATATATCATTGATGAGAACTCTAGGATCGGATACCCTGCAATGGATGAGACCCAATAACGATTGGGCTGATCCACATGGTAGAAGCGAACTTGTGCAGCACAGCAGTGTACTTAAGATAGAATGACCCAATACTCCGCGATGAGACCGAAGATAACCTTGGCAAAATAAAATGGTTTCTCACAGCTGGCTCTGTGGTTCGGTCCAAACGGTACAAACCCACATGTTCCATGCTTCGAGCCTCCACACGTTTACCACGCCTCGGGCCAGATCACGTAGACCAGGCCTCGGTCCCGGCCTTGTTTTATATCGCACGACAACAACTTGTAACAAACCTGTCAGAGGCGGTTACATAGCGTGGATTACACACGCCCTCAACTCTATAAATATAGAGCACAACGACGGAAAAAGCAGGACCCTTTGGACGCATAAGAACATGCCGTTACCCTGCAGGAGTTCTTATTGCTTTCTTATTCCATGTTATCTTCTTTAAGCCTTTACTGTATTTTGTAACGGATCATTTGATTAGTGAACAGGCTAAGAGCTCAATTCGCTCTTAGTCAAGTGGTTTTCTCCTCAATTCCTCGGGTTTCCACTATAAATCACCTTGCCTCATTGTTATTTCCAGTTTCTTAATCGTTTTCAACTCAAAAACAAATCAAAACCGAGTTCGTTTGTTGACGAAACGGACGACTGTTGGTACCCCTAAAAAGGGACCATAACAATCATGAATTCTAATATCGTGGCAACTAAGAACTAAATACAAAGACAACTCAAATATGAGTAATTAAATCATTACCTCATCTGTCGTAGTTCGTTTTTGTTTTCGTCGATCCATACTACATTGAAAATGAGAAGTTCAATCTCTTCTTGATGTTTGTCTTTCAGTACGCCGATTGGCGTTTGGAATAAGTTCAAAATCAGTACACAATTTAAAATCAACACGTCCAAGTGATTGAAAATGTAAAACATAAGTTTCAAACTGAGCAACAATGGTTAGATTTCAACTCATGAATTAATAGGGATCATATCCAAGTGTTTTGCAAACATGTCAGCAAAATGTAAAACAATTTAAAACGTATAAAATGTAAGACATTATTAATCATATTGTAATTGATATACCTGAATCACATGAGGACACAATATTTATTAGTAATCTATTTCTCACATGTGCAAGATTGTTGTATTAGTGACAAAATATGTTCTTTTTCGCTTGCACAACTTTTTTAACTTGTAATAATTGTGGCTATGAGTTCATGTCTATCATACATTTGAACTGTNATTACTATATAGATATATATGTGTCATCGAATAATAAATATCTCAGGGTGATATCACACGCCCTCAACTCTATAAATACAGAGCACAACGACGGAAAAAGTAGGACCCTTTGGACGCATAAGAACATGCCGTTACCCTGCCGGAGTTCCTATTGCTTTCTTATTCCCTGTTATCTTCTTTAAGCCTTTACTGTATTTTGTAACGGATCATTTGATTAGTGAACAGACTAAGAGCTCAATTCGCTCTTAGTGAAGTGGTTTTCTCCCCAATTCCTAGGGTTTCCACTATAAATCACCTTGCATCATTGTTATTTCCATTTTCTTAATCGTTTTCAACTCAAAAACAAATCAAAACCGGGTTCGTTTGTTGACGAACCGGGCGACTGTTAGTACCCCTAAAAAGGGACCATAACAATCATGATTTCTAATATCGTGGCAACTAAGAACTAAATACAAAGACAACTCAAATATGAGTAATTAAGTCATTACCTCATCTGTTGTAGTTCGTTTTTGTTTTTCGTCGATCCATACTACATTGAAAATGAGAAGTTCAATCTTTTCTTGATGTTTGTCTTTCAGTACGCCGATTGGCGTTTGGAATAAGTTCAAAACCAGTACACAATTTAAAATCAACACGTCCAAGTGATTGAAAATGTAAAACATAAGTTTCAAACTGAGCAAGAATGGTTAGATTTCAACTCATGAATTAATAGGGATCATATCCAAGTGTTTTGCAAACATGTCAGCAAAATGTAAAACAATTTAAAACGTATAAAATGTAAGACATTATTAATCATATTGTAAATGATATACCTGAATCACATGAGGACACAATATTTATTAGTAATCTATTTCTCACATGTGCAAGATTGTTGTATTAGTGACAAAATATGTTCTTTTTCGCTTGCACAACTTTTTTAACTTGTAATAATTGTGGCTATGAGTTCATGTCTATCATACATTTGAACTGTATGATTTACATTTTTTTCGTCACAACGTAAGAACATTGTTTGGGCAACTTTTGTGAATGGCTGTAATTTTTTTTCCTTCGCATTCGACCATCATGTCTCAAAATATTTGTGTAACGTAGGAATGTCACATTTACAATAGTCGTAATGGGAAGATGTCGAATACACTTAAGTACAATTAAAACTTTCAACTTGGTTGGTTTGTTAATGTTCTATACCTGCAAATATGAAACTTTAGTTACAAATTTTAATTTAAACATTGCAAAATTTACTTAACGAGTTACTTTACACCACCATCATGTGATAATGTCATTTTTCTTTTTTTATTTTCATGAGCCAAATGTATGCTATGGGTTCAATTTGTTTAATGTGTTTGAATATGTTTTCAAATTTTTTTGAAATTGGTAGCCTTACAAGCAGTCTAAAACAAGCAATTCAAATGAGAATTTTTAAAACTATGAGAGAAATTTACAGCCAAAAGCCTAAGATAATAACCTTGTGTTTCTATCAGAAATGATACATGTAAATTGTTTTAGACTTTTGAAAATGTAAAATGAGTCGAGATTATGATGAGATTGAATAATCTCCAAAAATTATTGTCGAGATTCAAAGTTTTCCTCACTAAAAAGTGCAAATGCAAGTGAGACAATCTTATTTCCTGGTATACTTTTACAGTAATTAACAATTTATGACTGTACTTAGAGTCAATACTAATTACCGACCAATAGTACTTGTATGCTTTAATACACGGTTTGAACTCAAAATACTACTTTAATATTTTTGTTTTTGAATCATCATCTATATGTCACCACTCAACAACATATCATGGATTAGACTACTGAACAACACGTAAAAAATAAGACAATTGCTTCATAAAATCATTCCACTTGCCGTAAATCTTAGGAATTGCATATTTCCAACCATTATAAACAATCTTGTAACTAATACCAAACACATATTTCTTATTTATTAAACATTGAACAAGTTTTAGCTTGATGATAGGATCTTCCATAATAAAATTTTATATCTCATTAGCTACAAATATCACAACCAATATTTCTTTGAGAATAGGATGCATTGCTACTCATGCATCAAGTATGATGAGAATTAAATTTTGTAACTATTCGTTCTTTTCTTATACTCATAAACACACATATGAGCCTCCATCTACATGGAGGATCCCCTGTAGCTTAGCACATGTCACTACCCATATTGATTTTATACTACGACATACAATAAATTCTCTTTTCGCAATACTAAATGCATATTTCTTCACAAAAGAAATTACATATTCCTTTTTGAAAAACCATATTAATTTCTAATTTAGTGGTTCTATCATAATAGCACAAATAAGAAGAAGAGATATCTATAGAGTAACCACATATTGAAGATTTAATTTAAGTATATAAAAGTGGCACAATTTTTTATTGATGATGAACATCAATCCCATTGAGATTGGTGTCATCCATACCATTATACATATTCAAATAACACTCTACAAAATCATCTTCATCAACACCATGTGATTCTTTCAAGTATTCAATAGTAAAATTAGCATATATTTGTGCAAAATTATCAATTGCATGATTTGGAAAATCTATTAAAACATACATGATTAAACATGCTCTTATAATATCTCTAAATAATTAGATACATTCAATTATATTAAAACAATAATTGAATAAAAATTAAGATGATGTTTGTTTAGAAGTTGATCTTCCTCACTAACACAAATTCTTTCCATCCTATTCAATCATAAAATTTTATGGGTTAAAGAAAATAAAAACTCATCATTCAAAACAAATAATTAATCTATTGAACACAAATCAACTTAAACTCAAAAAATCAATATATTTGCTACATAAAAAAATAACAAAAAATATAAGCAAATATAAATTTTAAAAATTTCCAAAACCTGAGATTGAGGGATGGAGGTTGAGTTTGTATTGCATAACCTCTGAGGGTGGGTTGGTTTTGCAATGACCACTTTCTGTAATCACAATAAGTTGATGTTAAGGTTTTCTAGGCGAGGTATTTGATGGATAAACCAAGAAAATGGTTAAAACAATGTAGGTGAGGCTCATGATGGAAAACCCAAGAAAATGATTTTCATTCGAGAACAAATACTATGTAAGTAAGAGTTATTTTAAGAAAATTTAGCATTTAGAGGATATAGAAAGAAGAATTTTCCAAATGCTAGAAGCATTAGGAAAAAGCGAATAAAAATAAGGATTTGGTGCTAAACACCTACTAATAATTTTAAAGTGTAAGTAAGAGTTATTTTAAGCAATTGATTTAGAAGTGTGTTAATTTGGGAAACATAATATGAAAGTGAGTTACTTTGGTGTTGTGGTAAAAAAGACCTGGGTACAATAGTCAACATGTCCGAGATTATTAGAGTCTGTTTTATGATTTATAATTATTGGGGGATGATAATAAAATATAAATGAAAGCAATGAATAAATGATTTAATGTGGAAAACCCTTAAAAAAGAGGACAAAACTGCATATCTAAGAGTAATAATACTCTGAACCGACTTCATTAATAAACAGTGAAGTTACAAGTGAACAGAGGCTTAGAAAATGATAAGGAAAACAATGAAGAACATATACAGAGAATACAAGGTTGCACGTAAGAGAAAAAGTGCTCTCGAACTAACCATTTCACATCTTATTTACAGAGGAGAATCGTGCATGGAAAACGCTCTGTAACTGCCTTGATAATCTCGTTATCACCACGGTAGGGAATGTGATTGCTACCCGTTGCTCGGATGTAACTGTCAATCTACCCACTGCCCACTCGTAACTGCTTCTGACTGATCTGGAGGATCCATCCTCAGCTCTTAATGGATCGGTCCTGTTGGTGAACCTTCGGTCTTGCTAATTACGTGGGCTTTATGGCTTTGTTATCTTTAAATAAACTAGGTCGACACCAAGTAGTGATTCTTGGGCCACGTAAGTTCATTTTTTGTCACATTGGCCATCCCAAACCGCCTTGGCTTTCACTAGTTCGGGGTACCGAGCCCCAAAGGCTCATTATTTGGGAGAATACTCTATGAAGTAGAACTATAAACGGTGAAAATTTTTGTTGTCAATGACTTGCAATCTCACATCTACAACTTGCATATGATACTCTACTCATTGTTGAATAGTCTGACAATAATTTCCACGAGATGCAATGAATTTTGATTCCAACATAAGTTCGGCCTTGATTAGACTTAATGTCTTCGAAGAGACTATAAGGTGTGACAACTCAAGTAGGCGAGAGGTGGGAAAGATACTAATGAATTATTTGTCTCTCCCATGAGGTGAAATTATATAAAATGAGATCTTGCATTCGGTTATTGACATCATACAAATCTAACAAAATTAAAGGAATATGCATTTGTTGTCAAAAGGGGGTGATTGACTCTACTCAAAATAGTGTGGACAATCTTAGCAACACACTACCTTTCATTTTTCATGGCCTGAAGCTCGTCAAAGAACACTTGGAGAATATTCAGAGGAATTCTTCAAAGGACAACTAATGGTGCTTTTAATACAAAGATTATGAGTGGATTATTTGATCAAAGAATTTGTGAGGTTGATGGGGTTGAGACACAAAAAGAGATTAGTAGAATAGTATTGGTTCCGTTAAAAGTTAATCTTCATATATTGAAATGCTAATAATGTACTTCTAATGTTGTCTGATCTCGCAATACGACGAGTACATTTGAACTTGTATTTGTGAGGAATTTGTGGTAAAGAGCTATAGACATTGTAACTTTTGTGCACGTGGGGGCACAAGAAGTTTGAGATATATTTGAATAATGATAAATACTCCAATGTTTATGAGAAAGGAAGTTGGTCATCTCCAATGTTAATGATAAGTATCTTGCACTCATGAGTTTTGGGATCTCATGAGTGCAAGATACGAAATGAAATTTGTGCAATGAAATATTTAGCCATATGGGTAATATGCAAGCGTTGAATATCAAATAGTTTGAATGCTAATATGACAATATTCATGATATAACTGAAAAGAATATTTTGATATCTTATGGACTCATTCAAGGCATGTGACATTATTACACAATCAAATAGCATGAATGATTTTATAACAAAAAAGGGATTGCTTTATTCAATATAGCTAATTAGATAAGTAAAGTTATTAATTTGTCAAATTGATTTAATTTAATTTGATTCCATTTTTAAACAATTTTACAGAAATTAGTGATAAAAAAGACTCGTACTCATAAGAAAATAGTAATCCAAATTCCAATATTCAAACTTAACAATTCTTTGCCGATCAAGCAAGGACGGTATATGGAGACGTTAGGTAGTCTACGTATACTCTGAAGTATCTTCATTTCCTTCTACGATGCGCAATCCTCAGCCAGAAAAAATAATCTGTCTTTAATGCTGTACTGTAATCTCTGGTCAATTTTGTCTCAACCAAATTCAAGGTTTTCTCTGGGGAAGTTGCTTCTTACACGACCTTACCAGATTCAACTTGTAATTGAAAATGAAACTTCTTCAGTCATCATCCAATTTATGATTATTAAGATCACGAGTTGAATGCTCTCTTCTTTGCTTATTTAAATCCTTTAAGTTCATTTAAAGTTCTGAAGGTGAAATATTTACACCAGATTTGGTATGTAAATACGAGAACTTAACCCTTCTTTTGCTGTTGTCGATGTGGGTTTTTTTTCTGTTCCTGAAAGAATGAATACGGCTGTCGTTTTTTTGATTTTCTGTTTCTGGGCTTTTAGTTATGTTAATGGGGAAGTAGCTGGTGGTAGAGTGATAAATGTTGGGGCACTTTTTACATTAAATTCAGCGATCGGGAAGTCCGTCGGACCGTCGCTTATAGCCGCCGTCGAAGATGTAAATTCAGATGGGAAAGTTTTGAAGAACGTGAAGCTCAATCTCATCTTTCAAGATACAAATTGCAGTGGTTTTCTTGGTGTTGTAGAAGGTTAGTTTGCAATGAACAAATGCTTCGAAATTTTAGTCATTAATACCAGTTTCCTTTACTTCCTTGTAGCTATGCAGCTTATGGGAAAAGACGTTGTTGCAGTTCTTGGTCCACAATCTTCAGGAATTGCTCATGTGATTTCTACTGTAATGAATGAGCTACATGTTCCTCTATTATCATTTGGAGCAACAGATCCTACTCTTTCAGCTCTTCAGTATCCTTATTTTCTTCGAACAACAATCAATGACTATTTCCAGATGTATGCAGTTGCTGATCTCGTAGCATATTTCGGATGGCGTGAAGTCGTTGCAGTTTACGTCGATGACGATTACGGTAGAAATGGGATTTCAGTTCTAAGTGATGCCTTGTCCAAAAACCTTGCAAAGATCTCTTATAAGGTACCTTTTACTCCTGGAGCTTCAGTTAGCATGATTGATCGACTTTTAGTCGGAGCCAATGCATTAGAGTCTCGAGTTTTCGTCATTCATGTGAATCCCGATTCGGGTCTGGATGTATTCTCTTCAGCTAAGAAACTTGGAATGATGAGCAATGGCTATGTCTGGCTTGCTACAGATTGGCTCCCTACTATTACTGATTCATTAGAATCCATTGATTCTAAAACAACTGATCTGTTTCAAGGAGTTGTAGCTCTTCGACATTATACTCCGGATTCAGATTCGAAAACTAAGTTCATCTCTCGGTGGTCGAATCTCAAGAACAAAGAAACGTCGAAGTTTAACTCGTACGCTTTATATTCGTATGATTCGGTTTGGCTACTAGCTCGAGCACTTGATGTTTTATTGAGAGATGATGAAAACCTTTCATTTTCTAATGATCCAAGATTGGTTGATATGAAAGGTAACACACTTGATTTCTCTTCTTTGAGGATTTTTAATCAAGGTCCAAAACTTCTACAACTTCTTACTGCAATGAACTTCACTGGTGTAAGCGGAGAATTTCGGTTCGATAAAGATAAAGATATAGTTGATCCATCATTTGACATTCTAAATTATGCCGGAAATGGCTTCCGGAAGATTGGTTACTGGTCGAATCACTCCGGTTTATCGACTAATCCTCGAATGAACACTTCAACAAGCAATCCAAATCTTTCTATTGTAATATGGCCAGGTGAAACAGCAATGAAGCCAAAAGGATGGGTATTTCCTAACAATGGACAGCCTTTACTTATAGCAGTACCTAATAGAGTAACATATCCTGAATTCGTAACGAAAGATAACGGTCCCTTGAGAGCTAAAGGATTCTGCATTGATGTATTCGAAGCTGCAATCAAGTTGTTGCCTTACCCTGTTCCTCATCAGTACATCTTATATGGAGATGGTAAAAGAAACCCTTCGTTCAGCAAAATGGTGAATGATGTTGCTGACAAAGTAAGCTGTTAAATCTTCAGCCTGAGACAAATTTTAATGTTAATAGTAATAATTATAATTGTAATGAATGCAGAAATACAATGCAGCTGTGGGAGATATTACCATAACCACAAATAGAACAAGGATTGTAGATTTCACACAACCTTATATGGAATCTGGTCTCGTTGTAGTTGTTCTTGACAGGCAATCTAGATCGAGTCCCTGGTCTTTTCTCAAGCCATTCACATGGAAAATGTGGGCAGTAACAGGAGTTTTCTTCCTGTTCGTGGGAACAGTCGTTTGGATTCTAGAGCACCGTATGAACACTGAGTTTCGAGGCCCCATTCGCCAACAACTTGCAACAATCTTCTGGTTCGTTCTTCCTTTATCTTGAATTTAAATGGTCAGAATAACATTAGCCTTTTGCAAACTTTCAGGTTCAGTTTCTCCACCATGTTTTTTGCACACAGTAAGCTAATTTCTCCTTAACTCGATCACAAGCTTCCTACAAAAAACATCGGAAACTGACATTTGTTTGTAGGAGAAAACACTGTAAGCACTCTTGGACGTGTGGTTCTGATCTTTTGGCTCTTCGTGGTTTTGATCATTAACTCAAGCTACACTGCGAGTTTAGCATCAATCCTCACAGTACAGCAACTTTCTTCAAGGATTCAAGGAATTGACAGCTTGGTTTCAAGTTCGGATCCTATCGGTATCCAAGATGGTTCATTTGCATATAACTACCTAATCGATGACTTAAACATAGCTCGTTCCAGAATCCAGACACTCAAAAGTCAAGAAGATTACATAAATGCTCTTATGCTAGGCCCCAATAATGGTGGAGTTGCAGCCATTGTTGATGAACTTCCATATGTTGAGCTGTTCCTATCTAGCACAACATGCACTTTCAGTATAGTCGGCCGAGAGTTCACCAAAAGCGGATGGGGATTTGTAAGTCTTCTATACCCATTTTTACATGGATATACAATTAAGTAAGTCTCTTTTGATTTCTCATGTTTTACGTACAGGCATTTCAAAGAGACTCACCATTATCACTAGATATGTCTACTGCAATCCTTCAACTCTCCGAGAACGGAGAGCTTCAAAGAATCCACGACAAATGGATCTCAAGCAAAGGATGCTCAACACAAAGTAACCAAATTAATGCAAACCAGCTCTCTCTCAACAGCTTCTGGGGCCTATTTCTCATATGTGGAATCGTATCCACGCTCGCTCTATCCATCTTCTTTTGTCGGGTTTGCCACCAGTTTAAGAGATACCACGCTGAATCGGATACGGAGGTGCAACAGCGTCAAGTCCATGACGCCGAGACTCCTCCGCTGCCATCCCGGAGAACATTCCGAGGCAAGAGCTTCAAGGATCTGATGGATTTCGTTGACAAGAGGGAAGCTGAGATCAAAGAAGTTCTCAAGCGGAAGAGTAAAGAATCAAACAGGTCATCTTCTTACCGTAACTCCGATGGAGAAAGTAGTAACAGAGGTAGTGCACTTAGCGTAGGTTCATCAACATTGCCGGAAACTGTA
Organism: Utricularia reniformis; assembly: GCA_009725065.1. Classification (NCBI taxonomy): domain Eukaryota; kingdom Viridiplantae; phylum Streptophyta; class Magnoliopsida; order Lamiales; family Lentibulariaceae; genus Utricularia; species Utricularia reniformis. The sequence continues at coordinate 434,556 of RWGZ01001580.1, forward strand.
CAAAAATAGCCACGGACAAGGGGCCCTCCACGTGTCGATGTCGGATTCATACAAGGACACGTGGAGAACCATATTTTGTCAATCTGCTTCAAATGAAATAAAATGAAATTTAAGGGCGTCTATGCAAATATACAAAATTATAAAACGGCCGTTGTAATTGGAACGGTTACCTCAGATCCCCTTTCTGCTTTTGTAGATGGCCCTTCTTTGCAGGGTAATCGACGCGGCGCTTTTTGTCTTCTTCCTCTTCATCGCCATCGTAGCGCCATTGTTCGACGGCCAGACGTGTCTTCCGACGCATCTGTTTCCGTCGTATTTAGTGGAACTCAGTAACTGGTACTCGCAGGAATTCGGCGATTACTTGGTATCGGAAAAACCACATTTCTTTGTCGGGGCTGTATGGCTGGAGCTTCTATTCCAGTGGCCTCTATCAATTGCCTGCGTTTACGGAATCGCAACTTGTAAATCTTGGCTGAGCACAACCTGTTTGATGTATGGTGCCTCCACTCTGACATCCATGGTAAGAAAATCCTTTTTTTTCTTCGTTTTTTTGAATTGCATGGTGAGTGATCCTTTTCTTGACTTTAGACCCAAATTATGTATTTAAATATAATGTTGTATTAGGGTTATTGTATTGAATTGAAGTTAAAAAAATTTTCAGTTTCTTTACAAACTGCCGCCTCCTTTCCTCTGCATTTTGGCAGCCCCTTGTTTCTTTTATTTCTGCTGCGCCTGAGTCTCCTAGCCGGACAAATGGCTACGAGACCACCGGCTAAACCGAATATATGATTTCTCACATTATTTTTGTTGAATCTTTTAAATGATTTGATGTCCATCACAAGCATAATAAAAAATGTACTTGTTCTAGGGCTTGATTTTTTTCAATCCATGTTTAAATGGTCGAATGAATGTTAAAATAATATACTTGCGTTCTGCTTATCTTTATTTGGTAAGAGAACTAAATTTTGAATGCTGAAACTCATCAACACAAGAAACTTGTTAGTCTTCATGTCTAAGCATCTGAAAACCTGCACTATTCCATTTCACATTCAAATAATGTAACTTGAACATTTCCTAGTTAATAGCTTTTGTAAATTTCAGGTTGCAATATTAGCTGAACTGAAATTTTCCAACCGAGCTTCGGATAAGCTTCTGATGATGTACTTGCCATTTCTATGCTTCGCAATCTTAGCTTTGCTGCGTGGGTTGCTGCCTCTTTCAGCCAAAACCAGTAGAACAAAAACTAGTGTTACCAGAAAGAAGAGAATTTAAGATCCGTTTTACGCTTTTCTGTATGCTTCAAGACCTGGATTTTTTGCTATTTTGTTTTCGGGTCGGGCAAATGTTTATAAGCTTGTTTGTATGTTTGAAACTCAAATTACAACCGTGTTGAGGTGTCATGCGATGTTAAGATCGTTATTTTTTTATGATAAATTGCGATGTGATAATCGTTAACAAATTACGATTTCATCACAGTTGTTAAAATCAGCTGTGGTCTCATCGTGATTTCGGAAAAAACTTATTTACCATTATTTCTATTAATTATAATATAATTATATATTTTTATATATAAATATATATTAGTATATTTACATAAATCACGATCATAAGAATATGGTTTTACCAAACACATTTAAAAATTTACAATAATAATATCTCACCATACCTTTCCACACCTTACAAACACAATCTACAATGGAAAGATATTTATGTTATGTTCAGTACAATTTATGTTTATATTTTTTCATTTCAGAAAATAGAAATTAAGGAAGTTGCATAACATATTATATTTTTCATTATACTTTTATATGTAAAATTTATACTGCTCAATTTATAACTACAAATAAAAAAAACATAAATCTTGTTTTTAATTTCAACTTATACTTCTAGTTTTTGAAATGACTAAAATATATTTATTTATGTTTTTTATACAATTTTTGACATTTAAAGTTTGAAGGCAGACTCTACGTAAGATATGAGAGATTCATTATAAATCATAATGTTTTCATACCGGACGGCATACAGTCTATTACATCAAATACCGGGACTTCACCAGTATTTTTTTTGGTACCATCGAGTATCGGGTATTAGGATCGATTTTCGGTTTTTTTCGGGTGCGAAAATAAAAACTAATTAAATAATATTTTTTTTTTAAAATAAAATATGTACCAGCTGGTATACACTAGATATACCGATCGTACCGCTCCATATCAGTACGGAATTCCGAACCATTATGAAACATTGATAAATCCAACATTTGCATCATATATATCCAACATTGCATTTCTGTCTAAGTGGAAACAATCGTAACACAATTGTTTACATGTAAGTTTATGAAAACCTCATGGCTTAGACGAAAATAGAAAAGTTTTTTTTATTTCAATGTATGTTTATTGAGAAATTAGGGTTTAGACGATGCAGAGCTGATCATCATCCCGATGGTAATCTTCTTGAATATCACATTTTGTGGCAATCAGATAAAGTTTTGATTAATAATTTATTATTGACAAAATCTAAAGGTAGAAAAGTAATTTGGGTAAGACATAAATTATCATTATATTTATACAACATAACATTCATATATTTTTATACATAATTTGTACATCCTAAAAATATTACAGAACACTTCATAATTTATAATTGTATTTGCGTTTGTATTTCTATTTCTATTTCTCTTTCTACATAAAATACTTTCTACATGAATTTGTAGAGAAAACAACCTTACTTTTTTCAAATGTTAGCACTTCCTATAATGTTGTTGGAACTTTGATTCTTTTGTTTAATGACTTAATCTATAATACTCTTGAATAACATATATTTTATTTATAAATACTTTTTCATTTCCTAATTTTACTTTAAAATCTTTTATTTATTATATATTTAATTTAATAAATTAATTAATCATATAATCCTATTATATTTTTTAGAGTATATCTTTAATTATCGATCATCCACTCTTTTTATTAAATGTATATAAATTTAATTTTTAAGTCTTAGCATATTATAATGAACAATTTAGAATAACCGTATTTCCANTTGTATTAGGGTTATTGTATTGAATTGAAGTTAAAAAAATTTTCAGTTTCTTTACAAACTGCCGCCTCCTTTCCTCTGCATTTTGGCAGCCCCTTGTTTCTTTTATTTCTGCTGCGCCTGAGTCTCCTAGCCGGACAAATGGCTACGAGACCACCGGCTAAACCGAATATATGATTTCTCACATTATTTTTGTTGAATCTTTTAAATGATTTGATGTCCATCACAAGCATAATAAAAAATGTACTTGTTCTAGGGCTTGATTTTTTTCAATCCATGTTTAAATGGTCGAATGAATGTTAAAATAATATACTTGCGTTCTGCTTATCTTTATTTGGTAAGAGAACTAAATTTTGAATGCTGAAACTCATCAACACAAGAAACTTGTTAGTCTTCATGTCTAAGCATCTGAAAACCTGCACTATTCCATTTCACATTCAAATAATGTAACTTGAACATTTCCTAGTTAATAGCTTTTGTAAATTTCAGGTTGCAATATTAGCTGAACTGAAATTTTCCAACCGAGCTTCGGATAAGCTTCTGATGATGTACTTGCCATTTCTATGCTTCGCAATCTTAGCTTTGCTGCGTGGGTTGCTGCCTCTTTCAGCCAAAACCAGTAGAACAAAAACTAGTGTTACCAGAAAGAAGAGAATTTAAGATCCGTTTTACGCTTTTCTGTATGCTTCAAGACCTGGATTTTTTGCTATTTTGTTTTCGGGTCGGGCAAATGTTTATAAGCTTGTTTGTATGTTTGAAACTCAAATTACAACCGTGTTGAGGTGTCATGCGATGTTAAGATCGTTATTTTTTTATGATAAATTGCGATGTGATAATCGTTAACAAATTACGATTTCATCACAGTTGTTAAAATCAGTTGTGGCCTCATCGTGATTTCGGAAAAAACTTATTTACCATTACTTCTATTAATTATAATATAATTATATTTTTTTATATATAAATATATATTAGTATTTTTACATAAATCACGATCATAAGAATATAGTTTTACCAAACACATTTAAAAATTTACAATAATAATATCTCACCATACCTTTCCACACCTCACAAACACAATCTACAATGGAAGGATATTTATGCTATGTTCAGTACAATTTATGATTCTATTTTTTCATTTCAGAAAATAGAAATTAAGGAAGTTTTTGACTAAAATGACTAAAATATCTTTATTTATGTTTTTTATACAACTTTTGGCATTTGAAGTTTGAAGGCAGGCTCTACGTAAGATATTAGAGATTCATCATAAATCATAATGTTTTCATACCGGATGACATATAGTCTGTTACATCAAATACTGGGACTTCACCAGTATTTTTTTTGGTACCATTGAGTATCGGGTATTAGGATCGATTTTAGGTTTTTTTCGGGTGCGAAAATAAAATCTAATTAAATAATATTTTTTTAAAAAGATAAAATATGTACTAGCTGGTATACACTAGATATACCGATCGTACCGCTTCAGATCAGTACGGAATTCCGAACCATTATGAAACATTGATAAATCCAACATTTGCATCATATATATCCAACACTGCATTTCTGTCTAAGTGGAAACAATCGTAACACAATTGTTTACATGTAAGTTTATGAAAACATCATTGCTTAGACCAAAATAGAAAAGCTTTTTTTATTTCAATGTATGTTTATTGAGAAATTAGGGTTTAGACGATGCAGAGCTGATCATCATCCCGATGGTAATCTTGTTGAATATCACATTTTGTGGCAATCAGATAAAGTTTTGATTAATAATTTATTATTGACAAAATCTAAGGGTAGAAAAGTAATTTGAGTAATACATAAATTATCATTCATACAACATAACATTCATATATTTTTATACATAATTTGTACATTCTAAAAATATTACAGAACACTTCATAATTTATAATTGTATTTGCGTTTGTATTTCTATTTCTCTTTTTACATAAAATACTTTCTACATGAATTTGTAGAGAAAACAACCTTACTTTTTTCAAATGTTAGCACTTCCTATAATGTTGTTGGAACTTTGATTCTTTTGTTTAATGACTTAATCTATAATACTCTTGAATAACATATATTTTATTTATAAATACTTTTTCATTTCCTAATTTTACTTTAAAATCTTTTATTTTTTATATATTTAATTTAATAAATTAATTAATCATATAATCATATTATATTTTTTAGAGTATGTCTTTAATTATCGATCATCCACTCTTTTTATTAAATGTATATAAATTTAATTTTTAAGTCTTAGCATATTATAATGAACAATTTAGAATAACCGTATTTCCATTTCCCTTTTAAGTCTTTTTTTAATGTCCTTGTATTATGTGTCTAAGAGGTATACTAAAGAAAACTCCTTATGAATTATTTTTTGATAAAACCTCAAATGTTGCTTATTTTTCATGTCTTTGGATGCAAATGTTTTGTTTATAATAATGATAAATCAAACTTAGAGAAATTTGATAGTAAGAGTAAAGAACGTGTGTTTGTTGGATATTCTTCAAGTAGAAAAGTTTATAGAGTATTTTCAAAAGATAAAAAACAAGTAATTGAATCAATTCACGTTGTTTTCTTTGATGAAAATTATAAAAATATAGAAATCGAACCAACTGAAGAAATTGTTGTTGAATCCGAAAATGAAGATCATTATCTTATAAATAAGGAAGAAAACGTGTCTGAAATTTTAAAGCCTGAAATTATGTTTTTATACCGTGTGATGAACGTGATCGTACTATTAAACCATTTTATATACCTAATATGCCTAAATATTTAAGTAAATCAAATATTTTAGGAGATATAAATGAATCTATTAGAACTCATAGGTTCTTTAATGTTTTTTGCAAACTGCATGCATTTGTTTCATTAATCGAACTGAAATCGGTGAATGATGCTTTAGGTGATATTAATTGGATAAATGCAATACAAGATGAACTTCTTCAATTTAAGAAAAACTGTGTATGAGAATTAGTTCCACCTCCTAAGAATCAAAACATCATATGAACCAAATGAATTTTTAAAAATAAACTAGATAAACATGGAAATGTAGTTAAAAATAAGGTTAGACTAGTAGCTCAAGGCTATATACAAGAAGAATGAATATATTATGGTGAAACATTTGCCCTGCTAGAATGTAGTCAATTAGGATGTTAATTGCTTTTTCTACATACAAATGTTTTAAATTGTTTCAAATGGACATTAAATATGCTTTCCTTAATGGTTTTATTTCTAAAAAGTTCATGTTAAGCAACCGGCTGGATTTTCGGATCCTTCTAAACTTGATTATGTGCATAAATTGCTCAAAGCTTTATATAGACTTAAACAATCTCCTAGAGTTTGGTATGAAAGATTGAGTATATATTTGTTGTCTTGTGGGTATAAAAAGGGTAGTCTTGACACGACTTTATTTGTTAAGTATGCTAATTCTGATTTAATACTTGTGTAAGTTTATGCGGATGCCATAATATATGGTAGTACGAATTTGACCTTAATTGTTGAATTTTGTGAAATTATGTCTTCCAAATTTGAAATGAATAATATGGGTGAACTCTCTTTTTGTTTAGGCATGCAAATCAAACAACTTGATTCCGATATTTTTATTTCACAATCTAAGTAAATTAAAGAACTTTTGAAGAATTATGATGTTTATAATGCAAAATCTATGAAAACCCCCATGCAAACTCATCTTAATTTGATGATAGAAGAAAATGAGGAAAGTGTAAGTGAAACACTCTATATGAGCATGATAGGTTCACTATTATATGTAACATCCTCTAGACCGAATATTATGTTTGTGTTTGCATGTGTGCTAGGTTTCAATATAATCCAAAAATATCTCATTTAAAAATTGTTAAACGAATATTTAGATACTTGATTGGTACTTTGAATATTGGATTGTTTTATCCTACATTTGATGATTTTGAATTTATGGTATATGTGGATGCTGATTATGATGACTGTAAATTAGATAGAAAAAACACTAGTGGCTCGTGTCATTTTTTGGGACCATGTTTAGTATCGTGGTTTTGTAAAAAACAAAGTACGGTAGCTCTCTAATCTACCGAGACTTAATATGTGTCTCTTATTGTTGTACTCAAATTTTGTGGATTAAGTCTCAACTATCTAATTACAATATGCCGGTTGAAACTGTTATTGTTAATTGTGATAACACTAGTGCTATCAACTTAACAAAGAATATGTCTATCATTCTAGAAGTAAGCACATCATTATGTTAGGAATCTATTTGAAAATAAAACTGTTTGTGTGAAATTTGTATCCTCTTGTGAACAAATTGCTGATATTTTTACAAAACCGCTAGAATATGCACACTTTATACAACTTAGGAACTCTTTAGGATTAATGTTGTGTCCTTAAATACTCCAGTTATTTGAATTTCAGCCTAATGCATGTTGACGAGTGTTGTAATTTAGACTATAGTTTTGAAGTCAAATCATAATTATTGTGATTCTATGTCCAACGTGCTTTTTGGCTTGCTGTTTGACTATTTTACACTGTACAGTATTATTATCCATGTGATTGTGGAATCGTAATGTCTCATAACTGGTAAATGTGAAGGTAATGATATTTTTGTTTGATTTACTAACCACCTTCATTCCCGGGGTCTGGCGTACTCACATTTGAGGAGCTTGCGCATTTGGACTTAGGGTGAGAAATCCTTACTTGGCATAAGATTGTCTTCGTGATTGTTCACCCCTCCCCAACTATACTTTTTCGAATTAAGAGGGAGTTCACCGCCCTATTAAGTGTGAGTGAGACCGAAACTCTTCGAGGAGTAAGTCTCGGGTGTTACAGGTACACTTTTACGATTCACAAATATTAAAGGGGGGAATGTTGCACATGAATAATTTTGTGCCTCCTCTTCGTATCGGTTAATGGACTGCTTTGCTTTGGACCATGATTTGAGCCATGATTAAATATATATGATTAATGGGTTGTTAGTTTAATATGCTCTATTTTGGGCCTACCATAATTGATCCTTTACTGGGTTGTGAGGCGGTTAGCCCACAATATAAATAAATGGTGACGCTTGAATTGACCTTACTTTTCATTTTTATGCTTAGGGTTTACGTGTTTTGCTCTCTTATTCCTTTATGCGTTGAGCTCTTTGTTTGTTTCTTTGACGCTTTGTTACGTTCTTTCTTTTGATAAAAATGTTTGCAAAAGGCTTGCTGCTTGAGATTTACTATATACGTGTTGTTACCGTTCTTGAACTTTTTAAAGAAAGGCTTGCTGCCTAGTTTAGTTTCTTTAAAAATCGTTATTGAAGCATCTGTGACTGTTTTACAACGTTCTTGTATGACTTATATTGATTACTTGCTGATTTACACTTTGTTCCTTACTGCATACCTAGATATGTGGTTGTTAACGCTTTTGGCTCATTCTATCACTCAATTGTGAGTACTATCTATCGGGAAGAGCGAACCACGTTTTATTGCGTTTTTTTCATGACTCTGTGGCCTTGCTATACTCACTAGTTTGAGTATTGTTTACTTCGGATTAAGAGTTTAAGTTTAAACCCAGTCTGGTTTCATATTTGAAGATTCTTGAACCTCTGGTTTGAGATCTTGCTACTATGACTTCGGATCTATAATATTTTGCGTAGATATGAGACTTCTTGTGAATCTTGATACCATGACTTATTTTACTTACGGCATAGTCTAAGTATTACGGTTAGACTTGTTTCATTTTCATATTTTATCTACTAACTGTGTGTTGAAGTGTGCAGGAATATAATCGGTAAAAGTTTGTGTTTTCTACAGGGAATTAACTGTATGTTATTGAATACTAGGTGTTATAGTGCTTTATTTTTTACTTAACTGTTACTGAGTTTAATATGATATCTAATTGTAAAATTGCACATGAAACATGGTCAAAACTAAAAATTCTATATGAAGGAACCATAGGATTAAGAGAACTAAGTTGAACATGCTCAAATAAGAATTAGAAATGTTTTTTATGTTTAGTACTGAGTCTATGATTGACAACATCGTTTCATTCTTCTTGTGAATGTAATGGAGTTGTTATAGATTCTTGAACCTAAGGTTTGTGAAGTAATTGTGTTTGTTTATAACCCTGTACACACGGCTTTTAGATTATCAAAATATATTGAGTAATAGGGGAATATGTTTAAAAGAAGTTAATCTCGTTCAATATTTTGTACTATTAGGTTAAGATAAATATTTTAAATACACAGAATTGATTTCCACTATAATTTTATAAAAAATATTAACTTATTTCATATATATAATTGCATTATTTCTATTACAATGTAGAGCACTTAACAAAGACACGTTTAATTATATGTGACCTTGATAAACTTTAATTCTAAAAAACTTCAACTACCAAATAAAACCCTAGAGTTTCCATTAGTAATGAAAATGCAATGAATCAGTGTACATTGTTATGAAATTGATTGGTATTAAAACACTAATTTAACGAACTTCTTTTATATGAGTTAGTTAATTGTCTTAAGTTAAGGTCAAATTTGTTCCAAATACATTATAGTGTGAATGTCACACGTCACTTATAGGATTAAATTAACATTTGTTTAATATAAAAACAAATCTAAAGTATAGGGAACAAGCCTTATCTGACTTTTCGAGTATGCTTTGGGTTTATCTCTTATTAAATAAACCTCATAAGTTATTTTCAAATATATCAAATTAAATGTATATTACAAAATATAGGGTTTTATAATTTTAACTCTATGTATGAGGTGCGTATCCTATAGATGACGTGAGCTATAAATAAATATAATGTAATTATACAAAATTAATTGGAAAACATAGATATAATTGAAATAAATTTTTCTCCTGCGGTCGAAATATTTATTTTAAATTATTTGATAATGATTTAAAATTGTAATATCATTTGATACAAATTAATTAACTGCTTTCTTGAAATTGGAATTTTTCAAAGTAAACCCTAACCCCTAAATAAGTATAGGGTTGAAATTTGGAAAATGATTTTAATTCTAAAAAACACCGCACTAGCTGGCTCTATTGAGAGTGAGAGATTCGAAGACTTTACCCTAATTCATATTATTAATAATAATATCACTATTTAAATATTAATGAGAAAATTACATTTTAATTAAAAATTGAAGATATTTTGTAAGTTCAAAAAAATTTAAAAATAAAAAAATACTTCAGAAACTAGTATTATTGCACATTTGCAGTCCAATAATTTATGAATGTTGCAAAACCTATCTAAATCAATAAAAAATCAGTATCTATTAACAAAAATATTTTAAAGTTTTTAAATATTAAACTTTATGGACATATCAAGCTTATTAAATTTATGGGTTAAAATTTGTATTTGTAAATTTTATGAACTATTTTAACAAAAACTTTACAATTATCTGGACTATTATTTGGATTACTTGTTATTTTTATTATTATCCCAATTGATATATTTTGATTATAAATAGTAACGTTTGACTATTTTTGTAATCATTATTTAGAGTAGAACATTACTAAACAATGAACAACACAGGAAGTAGAAACTGGGCCATTTTTGCATAAATAGGGGACTAAATTGCAAACCAAATTTCATAACCAACAATGGCTTTAAGAAAACTCTTCATAATCTTCATTATACACTTCTTTCTTCTTCTTATTCAAGCAAATGCAGGAAAGCTGAGGTACCATTATTACAAAAATTCATGTCCAAAAGTCGAGAAGATCGTCTCACGAAACGGCAAAACTTATAGCCAAGAATTCCAATTTAGCTTCTCAGTTGCTGAGAATGCAGTTTCACGACTGTTTCGTTATGGTAAGATTTAACAACATTCGTTAACTAGGGTTTGATATGATTTGTGAGAATTAGATATTAGGTTTCAGAGGTGGCCTCGTAGCCATTTATCAAGCTACGAGACCCGTAAACGCAGCGGAAAAGAAACGTTAATGAGGGCAGCCGAAAGGATGAGAAAGAGCTAAACAATGAAAACCCTAAAATCTATTACAACACACATATATTTAAATACATATTTGTGTTCATATTCCGCTTCGCCGGAGTCTTGTAGCTGGACAAATGGCTACGAGACCACCTCCTAAACCAAATATTTGAATTCTCACATGTTTCATGATATAATTTTTATTATAGGGATGCGATGCTTCGGTGCTTCTCGACTCGACCCCAGAGTGCAAAGCCGAGAAGGATTCATGGATAACTCTCAGTGGAGGATTCACTGAGATCGATATGATATAAGCCGTCGTCGAAGAAGAATGTCCCGGAGTTGTTTCTTGTGCTGATATTATTACAATGGTTGCTAGAGATTCTGTCTCTATGGTACCAATATATTAAATTTTAACCTAAGTTCAATAATTGGCTTGGCTCTCTTCTTTATATAATTTCATGTTGCAGAATAAAGGACCATATTACAAAGTTCATCTAGGAAGAAGAGATGGAATTGTATCTTCAGCACAAGAGGCTTTGGCCAACTTGCCTACTCCTAACTTCAACATAACTCAACTTATATCAGACTTTATTTCAAAGGGTCTCGATATCAATGATCTTGTCGTCTTATCATGTATTATAATAACCACTCAAATTAATCATTTTTAGTATGTGTTAAAGTTAAGGATTCACTATTGGGAAAATAAGGCGAACAAACTCGATCGATTAATTAGAACCTGAGCATAAAGCAAAAAAAACAATGAACAATAAATTTAACGTGAAAACATAGGATAGGTAAAAACATGTGACCAATGGAATATTCAAATTCATTATCACTTGAGGAAACATATAACACATACACGGAGAAAAAATTTGGAATATATGACTATCTGACAATGAACCTTAAAACATTCTTATATATATAAGGTGGTTGGATAAAATTAAGGTGATTGTACTGATTTAAACCTATGACTTGAGCATGAGTATTAAAGTTAAATATAACATATCCTATATGAAATCAGAAATATTCTAGTTTATAAGAGTTATGATATTATAAGTAATTGAATTGACTTAAATTTTTCTATTTAATTAATTTATCTTATCAAATAGGCATTTTCAAGCCAACTGGATCCTGAATTTCTATAGTATAATCACTTGTTTTTATGAATTGAAAATATGTCTAATGATGTAGGAGCTCACAGTATCTCACAAATGCATTGTTCAAACTTCATAGACCGTCTTTACAATTTCTCCAAAACAAGCTCCATAGATCCTTCATTGAATAACGAATACTCTCATGAGCTTCGGAAAGAGTGTGCCGTAGATGCAGTAATCCAATCGACTTTCAAACCACCTGCGAAATTCGGTATCCACTACTATAAATTAGTGAAGGAACATAAGGTACTCTTGGGATCAGATGCAGCTCTTCTCGATGATACTTTTACTAAAGAATATATCGATTATCATTCAGGTGCTATGGTCATTCGATTTCTCTTGGTATCATTCAGGTACTAAAGAATATACTCTTGGGAATGTTGAGCTTCTTCTTCGATTTCTCCGTGTCCATGGTCAAAATGGGGAAGATTCAAGTGCTTACTGGGGAAGAAGGTGAGATCAGGAAGATTTGCTCTAAAGTTAATGGTTAATTAGGGTTTTCATTACCCTATTGAATAAAACTTTGTAAGAAGTAGTCTACTCATGCTTCATTAAACTTAAATATATGTAATAAATAAAGCACGATATTTGAAATAAAATGACATATTGGAATATCATGTGTTTTGGATATTATAAGTTTACAATTCAGAAATAAATTATGTTATTATATAAAAACATACAATATATAATAAAAACAAGTATATTATTAAATAATATCCTCGTTTAAAAATATGTAATAATTTTCTCTTTGACTTTACTGTTTTATTTTTAAGCTAGATGTTTTTTATTATTGGAAGCAATAATTTCATATTGGACCATTGTTATATCATTTGACCGGATTTTTCAATAAACATCGATATTTTTTCTTATATTGCCTAGTACATGAATATCATGTCGGATACCAACCATGAAATATTTCAACTAATAATTATTTGAATTATTTTAATGGCATCATTCAATATATCGGTCGTATCGGTTGTACTAACCCATATCCATAAGTAAAAATAATGAATAAATGAAACCCCCAATAAATTAAATTTATACAAGATGAAAAATAAACTCAATTATTAAAGTGTTATTGCGACTTCACAAATGAGGGAGAACATTTCATTCAACTATTAACTTTGGAACATATCTTTCTAATTTGGCCTTGTTGCCTGGTAAGTACTTGAATATTCCCCATCTTGACCATGGACACGGCAAAGTCGGAGAAGAAAGTCGAAGTTCCAAAAGCATATGAATGTGTATTGGCATATATTTTCGTAATAGGATTGTCGAGAAGAGCCGCATCTGATTCAAAGAGTCGTTTATTATCCCTCACAATACTATAGTAGTCGACATCGAATTTCGTTGGGGTTTCAAAATCCATATTGACGCTGATATCCGCAACGTTCGGACCAGCACACGCTGTCCTAAGCTGGTTTGCGTAGTCACTATTCAAAGAAGGATCAGTGGAACTAGTTTCCGAGAAATTGTAGAGACGGTTTATGAAGTTTGTGCAATGCCCTTGTCCGATTGTGTGAGCTCCTACATCATAAGAGGCGATTTAATTAGCTAAATATTATGAAAGATTGGATAATTTTAACCTGATAAGACGACGAGATCTTTGATATCGAGACCCCTAGAAGCGAAGTTAGATATAAGCTGGTTTATGTTTAAGGTATGAGGAGGCAAGTTGGCCTGAGCTTCTGCTGCTGAGGATATAAAGCCATCTTTTCTTCCTAGTAGAACATTATAATGTGGTCCTTCATTCTGCATCATAAGTTCAGTATTTTTAAATTATGTAATTTTAATTAGTAAAATATCCATAAGGTTACAGATTAATACCAGTTTGATTGAATCTCTAGCAACAATGGCAAGAATATCCGCACAAGAAACAACACCGGGACACTTGTTTTCAACAGCAGCTTTGATCCGATCGATCTCCGGGAATCCACTAAGTGTCATATCAATATCCGAATCCTTCTCCGCGTGAAATCTTTCGTCGAGTTTAGAAGTACCGATGCATCACATCCCTACAATGAATACATATCATTATCCAACATCAATTTCAATTAAGACAATGTTTCGATTTTACCCTAACGAAGCAGTCATGAAAATGCAATCGCAACAACGGGGCAGTGATGTGGGCTTAGCTAGTCCACTTGGATTAAATGGGCCACCTCTTCAACCCTAGTATTTGAATTGGACTTGCTTCGGTTGGAGGGACTTTTGGTTTTTTTGGAAGGAATCAGAGAGCTTGAGAATTTGCGGTGGAAGATCCATCGGTGTTCGTTCAGGGAGTAGAATTGGAAGATGCAATTTACTACCTATTTTCGTATCTTGTATCCTGTTGGGTTATGAGTTAAACTCTTGTTATTTGCCAACTGACTCTTTGTGATTAACCTTTGAGTTTCGATTATTGGTGTTTGTGCGAATTTGTGTGAATTTTCAGTTAACTCTCATCTTGTGGCTGCATCATTTGGCGCTAGAAGGAGGGCGGGAAACGAGTTTCATGGCAGGCCGAGGTGGGAGAGGCTATGGTAATCCGCTGAACCGTGAGTATATTTGGGAACAAAGATTTGATGCTCTTGAAGAAAGAGTAGAACAACTTATGACTGGGATGGAACGATTGTTAACCCAACAGGGGCGACATTCACCAAATAGGCCGTGGGCTCGGCAAAGGGATGATCCAGGATCTCCAGATTCTGTAAATTTTGGTTCAGTGGAGGTTGGAAGAAAAAGAGAAGGAAGATCTTGTTTATCATCCAACGAAGGAGATCGACGATGGGAAGCAGGACTGAGAATTGATATTCCTGAATTTCATGGTGGTTTACAAGCAGAGGAATTCCTTGATTGGCTAGCAATTGTGGAAGAGACTCTAGAATTTAAGAATGTTCCTGAGGATAGAAAAGTAGCTATTGTTGCTACTAGATTTCGGGGGGGAGCTTCAGCCTGGTGGCAACAGGCGAAGACTACTAGAGCAAGGATGGGAAAATCCAAGCTTCAGTCATGGGACAAACTGAAGAAACACTTGAGAGCTGCATTTCTGCCCAACAATTATCAACGAGTTCTATTTCAACAACTACAAAATCTGAAGCAAGGTATTAAATCTGTTGAAGTACACACGAAGGACTTCTATCTATTGGTAGCCCGAGTTGAGCTACAAGAAACGGAAGATCAACTTCTAGGCAGATATATAGGAAGGTTACGACCGTCAATACAAGACATTTTGAACATGTTTGATCCTATATCAGTTGCGGAAGCTTATCAGATGGCTTTAGTTGTGGAGAAACAAGCAAAGAGAGGGAATTCACACTACTCTACCCCTGTGATGGAAACCAAGAACCATACCAAAGAAGCGTCTACATCTTCAGTAACAGTAAACACTATCGATTCTGCTTCTTGCAATCCAGTTGCAAATGTGAGATGTTACATATGTGGAGAATATGGACACAAACAAGTTGAGTGCAAGAAAAATAGTAAAAGGAATACGCTCACCGAGAATGTTGAAGAGTCGGAAGATGAGGATGTTCGTTTTTCGGATTTATTCGAGCAACCTGTAAATGAATAGTTAGTTCAAGGGGATATCGGCCTCTCCCTAGTGACTCGAAGTGTCTATTTAACACCAATAGCGGAAGATGGATCTGCTTGGTTACGCAACAACATTTCTCAGTCTCCTTGTACAACTAAAGGCAAGGTCTGCAAGTTAGTCATTGATGGAGGAAGTTGTGACAATTTTATATCTGAAGAAGCGGTTACCAAATTGGCTATAGAAATGGAGCCTCTATCAAAACCTTATCAATGGGCTGGTTAGAGAAGAAAGAAACATTCCCGGTCACCAAACGAGCACACATTGGATTTTCTATCGGCAAAGTATACAAAGAAGAAATTTGGTGTGATGTGATCAAAATGGATGTTTGTCACTTATTGTTAGGACGTCCATGACAATTTGACCTTCGAACAATACATTCTGGTACAAAAGTTGTTCTGTTACAGACTCCACCCCCAAGTAATGAAACCAAAGTTTGTGTAAGCTTGTACACTTGCCCACAACTAATCGCAGAAATTGGAGAGAATACTGCATTCTTGATTGTTAAAAAAGAAGTAAGTCATGTTCCAAAAATATTACCTGAAGATGCCAAGGAGTTATTAAAAGACTTCCCATAAGTTTTTCCTGAAGAATTACCCGATGCTTTGCCTTCTTTGAGAGATATTCAACATCAAATAGCCTTGATTCCAGAATCTTCACTACCAAACAAAGCTTACCACCGTATGAGTCCCAGTGAGCACGAAGAAATGAGGAAACAGGTTGAAATTCTTTTGACCAAAGGACACATTCGGGAAAGCTTGAGCCCATGCGCTATGCCGGCAATTCTGATCCCTAAGAAAGAAGGAACTTGGAGGATGTGTGTGGATAGTCGGGCAATTAATAAGATTACTGTGAAATATTGATTTCCGATTCCACGATTAGATGATTTGTTGGATCAAATCCATGCAGCGACTATCTTTAGCAAGCTAGACTTGAAAAGTGGATATAATCAGATTCGGATTCCACCGGGAGATGAATGGAAAACTGCTTTTATGACACGAGAAGGATTATATGAATGACTTGTAATGCCATTGGACTATCTAATGCCCCCAGCACATTCATGAGAGTGATGAACCAAATTCTTCGACCCTTCATTGGTCGGTATTTGGTTGTGTTTATTTTGATGATTTCTTAATATACAGCCAAGATTGGAGTTCTCATGTGCAACATGTTTCCAAATGTTCTCAAAGTTCTTAAAAATGAGAGTTTTTATGCTTCCACCACTAAATGTATTTTTTTACTCAGAAAGTACTATTCTTGGGCTATGTTATTTCATGAAAGGGATTGGAGGTCCACTCAATGAAAGTTCATGCAATACAAACATGGCCATCTCCTACATCTATCACCAAAGTCCAGAGTTTCCATGGTTTGACATCATTTTATCGTAGATTTATCCCTCATTTCAGCTCAATAATGGCTCATATTACTGATTGTATAAAAGGGAAGTAATTTATTTGGAGTTCTGAAGCCGAATAAGCTTTTATTAATGTCAAGATAATACTTACTACGACCCCCGTACTAGCACTTCTAGATTTCTCCCAACCTTTTGAGTTGCACTGTGATGCTTCAGCTGTGGGAATCGAAGCAGTATTGAGTCAAGCAAGTCGACCTATTGCCTACTTTAGTGAGAAAGTTAGGGAAAGCAAGCGTACTTACTCTACTTATGATATGGAGTTATTTTCCCTTGTCCAGGCCGTGAAGCATTGGCGTCATTACTTATTTCAGCAAGATTTTGTGCTTTGGACATATCATGACTCATTAAGACATCTGAATTCACAACACAGTGTCTCATCTTGTCATGCTAAGTGGTTTTCTTACTTACAATAATTTACATTCTCTATCAGGCACAAAGATAGTTCTAGTAACAAAGTCGCTGATGCATTGAGTTGGAAACGTACTTGTCTAACTACGATGAGGGTGGCCGTTGTTGGTTTTGAGGCACTACCTTCGTTATATTCCACTGATAATTTTTTTGTTTCAGTGATAGCATGAATTAATTCAGGAGCTTTTCTAGACTACACCTTAATCAATGGGTATTTATTCAAAGGAAACAAGCTTTGTGTGCGTGAATGCAGTTTCCAGCTTCAATTAATTAGAGATGTCCACAGCGAAGGACATGTGGGAAGGGATCGCACTCTATTTCTACTATGGGAAATCTATTATTGGCCGACTCAACAACAACATGTCACGAAGTTTGTTCGACAATGTCATATGTGTCAACGAGCTAAGGGGAAGACTTCTAATGCAGGATTATATTTACCACTTCCAGTACCCTCTCAACCATGGGTCGACTTGAGTATTGACTTCGTTCTTGGAATTCCTCGAACGACTTGAAGTTATGACTCTATTTATGTGGTAATCGATCGTTTTTCCAAAATGGTGCATTTTATTCCATGCAAGAAGACAATGGATGCAAGCTCAATAGCAAATCTTTTTTAGAGAAATTTACGGACTTCAGGGACTTCCCCTCTCCATAGTCTATGATAGAGATACAAAATTTCTCGATCACTTTTAGAGGAGCTTATGGCGTTTGGTAAACACTAATCTAAATTTTAGCAGCGCCTATCATCCGGAAACGGAGGGGCAAACCGAAGCGGTCAATAGATCATTAGGAAACCTCTTACGTTGTCTAGTGACGGAAGATCATAAGGCGTGGGATTTACATTTGAGCAAAGCTGAGTTTGCTCATAATCACGCTGTTAATCGAAGCACTAACTTTAGCCCTTTCCAAGTTGTGTATTTTGTACAGCAAAGGGGGCATGTGGAACTTACTACACTTTCTGATCAATGACGTATTAATGGGCGTGCTGAGGAATTTGTGAATTCTATCAAACATATTCATCAACAGGTAACTGACAACTTAAAGGTTGTCAATGCTTGCTATAAGGCTACAGTTGATCAGTCTCGCAGACATATAGAGTTCAAAGTTGGTGATCTAGTCTGGATCCTCATTACTAAAAACATGTATCCACCTCACGCATATCATAAGTTGGCTTGCAAGAAGATTGGTCCTGCTGAAGTATTGGCGAGGATTAATTCGAATGCTTATAAGGTGCGTCTACCATCGGAATTTCAGATGTCTGACGTCTTCAACGTCCGTCATATGTTCCCTTATTACCTTGAATATTCGGGGTCGAATGCTTCCTTTCCCGGAGAGAATGATGTGGGCTTAGCTAGCCCACTTGTGTTAAATGAGCCACCTCTTCAACCCTAGTATTTGAATTGGACGTGCTTCGGCTGGAGGGACTTTTGGTTTTTTTGGAAGGAATAAGAGTGCTTGAGAATTCGTGGTGAAAGATCCATCGGTGTTCGTCCAGGGAGTAGAATTGGAAGATCCAGTTTACTACCTATTTTTGTATCTTGTATTCTGTTGGGTTATGAGTTAAACTCTTGTTATTTGCCAACTCACTCTATGTGATTAACCTTTGAGTTTCGATTATTGGTGTTTGTGCGAATTTGTGTGAATTTTCAGTTAACTCTCATCTTGTGGTTGCATCAGGCAGCCAAAGTATTGTCCTTTGCAATGAGCTTCGCCTTTTCTATGAAGACAATATTCTCCACGTTTGGACATGAATTACAGTAATAATTAAAGCTCAGTAGCCTTGCATTCATTTAAGGAAGATAGAAGATTGGAAGAAGGAAGATGGTGAAGAGGAGATTTTTCAATGACATGTTTGTAATAAAATGTAATGTGGATGTCTAAATCACAATTAAGTTAATCTCCTTATTTCGTAGTCAAGCCTCCTATTTATAGAGTTGAAATCGCATGTAAATCACGCCCTATAACCGTCTCTGACAAGGTCATTTCCCATGCTGGAGAATGAGGATAGGACCGAAGTGTAGTCTGCGTGATCAGACAGAAGCGTGAGAGGCGTGGTTAAGCCCGAAGCGCAAGACATGTAGGCTGTAACTGGATGGACCGATCCATCGGATCGGTCCCCGAAGCAAAGGACCATGTGCAATACTAGCCTTCGATCTTGTCCGCTATGTAATGGGCCTTTGTCAAAGTGGGCCTTCGTGTCCAACTATCCTTGTTGGGTCGGGTTTCTAGTAGAAGTTGGATTTGGGGTCTTTAGGTTCGGCTTCCGTCACCTGGGCCATTCTAAAATGGTTTGGACCTTATCTAGTTCGGGGTAACGAGTTCCGAATCTCTCATAACTAGCCCCTTGAACTTTATTGCTATCGAACGAACGGAATGGTGATATAAGTTCGACCATTTGACTGAGAGCGTTTAAGGCAAGAATTCCTGATCGAACGAACGGAAGACTGTACCCGAACCAGTTGTGACAACGTCCCTAAGACCGATCTTGCACTTAGCGAATTTTTAGAAAGTTAGTTTTCAACTTTGAAAGTAGGAACGATTATGGGCAGCAGCGTAATTTGAGCTTTAACAGTAGCCTGCGTCCTTCTGTACTCCGAGGGAAGGATAGGTCGTCAGACTGCAGCCGCCTGCGGCAGTGACATGTCATTCTGTGATTGGCCAATATACGAATATAAAAGCCGAGGTTTTGGAACTGTGCAACCATCGTTGCCATTCTGTGAAGAAATTTCAAAGCCCTAGCGTCCTATGGTGATTCTGCTTCCTGCGTCTCTGAGCCTCCCTTTCCTTCGAAAAATCTTAAGGTAACCACCCATGACACCTTGCAAGGCTAGATATCCCCTTATTTTTTAGATTGACATTGAAGAACTTCGGGTCAAATTCTATGTTCCTGCCCATTATCCCATCTGGAGGGGAAAGGAAGAAGTTCCTTGGTTCATTCCCGCTGAGATGAATGTCCCTGCTAACGCTTTACCCGTTAGCTACGCCTCCCTAAAGTGCGGCCTACGATTTTCGCTACATCCCTTTGTAACAGCCGTGCTTCTGGAAATCCACTGCCCGACCTACGCTCTTTTTTCGGGCAGTTACATGTTTACAGTTACGTTTATTTTCTATTGTTATAGGCAGGGGGTAGAACCAACCCTAGACATTTCTTCAACCTATTTTTGGAGGGCTCCCGAAGGGGTAGAAACTTGTTAGGATGTCGTAGGTTATATTATATTGTGATTCACACCAAAGAGTGCGTCATCGTCGATAAGGAGGAATCCCTACATGAGTGGGAATCATGTTACGTCTGGATGGACGTTCCGAGCGAGGACTTGTTGAAGGTGTCCCCCTTGATCACTCATCCTGACATCGGGAGGTTGGACCGAACCCAGTTTAACCCTTCCCATCACGATATCGCCAACACATTGGTGATGCTTCCCCTCCTGAAAAACGTCTTAAGCGTATATACATACTTCGGGAGAAGAAGCTACTAGAGATAGGGGTAGTGGGTAGGACCAGAGCCCCTGCCCCAAAGGGGGAATTCTCTAGTTCGGGCTCATCTGATTCAGAAGGATAGGGTATGGACTTTAACTTACTTTAGTTCATATCTCATGATCCTTATCGTTTTCCTTCTGCAGGCTCCACAGATACAATGTCTAGAAACTGAATGGCTGAGATGGATGCTGCCGCAAAAGCTTGGAGGGATGCTCGGTTACTGTCATCCATATCAACGTCAAATACCCCCGCAGAGTCTTCTCGATCGGTGGGAGGTTCCATCGGCCAGAGGCCCTGTCCCTCTATGGTGGAGGTGAATGAGGTGATTTCCACGAAAATTCGCTCGTTAAGCCTACTCGCCATGTATAGGATCTGGTTGAGGATGTCCTTCCGTCCTCTAACCTGGGGGAGAATGTGTCGAGGCCCCCTCTACCTCAGACTAAGAGCAAGAGGGGCTCCGAAGATGAGGCCCTGAAGCAATTCAAACGGTTGAAGAAGGCTGGAGATAAGCCTGTAGCTCCGATCACGACAAAAGGAATTTCGATTGGTGGACCACCAGTCTCTACGCCATCGGACCCAGGGCTAAACAGAGAGGTGATCCAGGAGATGGTGGCCTCTCTCTCGAAGGCTCGAGGGCCAAAACGAACTCCAATATCATTGAAGGATGCAATGTTGGAGGATTATCGGTTGATGGCTAGGAAGAATCCTGCCGGATTAGACGGCTCGATCTCCAATATGGTGGCTGCTTATTTGGAATCTCAGGCCACGATAAGTTATCTTCATATTCTATCACTTAAGTAGAATTTAAGTTTGACTATGATCGTTTTTACAGACATGCAGAAGAAACTTGGACCTTGCTTCTGCTATCCAGCTAAGCCAAAGCTCTGCTTCGGTTTCTAATGAGATGAAAGACCAACTTGCCTTAGCTCAAAGGCAAGTTGAGATTAAGCAGAAGGAGCTGGACTCGGTCCGGGGTGAGCGGGATCGTTTGAACAGAGAGTTGTTAGGAGCGGGCACCCAAATCTCGCTTGCCACTACTCAAGCGACGGAGTGGGAAGCAAAACACAAAGAGGCCCAGACAGCTGCCAACTCCGCAACGGCTCGCGTTTCGGAGCTGGAACGTCAGATGCAGAAGCTATCTGACGAAAGTAACAGACTTCTCCTTCGGTCCAAGGAAGAGAAAGATGCTTTGAAGAAGGATCTGGTCAGGGGCAAGGAAGCAACTGAAGGAGCGGTCCGGGAGGCCCTTCTTGGGTTTGCCCGGCCACCGCTAATGTTTTCCTTAGCGGAAAACGTATATGGATCAAAAGTGTCCCAATATATGGACAATATGAGAGGCCAGATGATTTAAAAATTTGGTTTGGTTCCCGAAGATGAGCGCTGGGAGATGATCAATCCCCTGACCAGAGATTAGAACTTCAAAGAGATCCCAGTTTTGGATGAGCCTCCATTGGATAAGGATAAAAAATTCTCTCTATTTAACTTGATGGAGAGATTGGTCAATGAGGTGGTTGAGGAAAAGGAGAAGAAACTGGAAGATCTCAAGGTATGGATCGCCGAGAAGTCTGGTGAAACAGATAGAGAGGAAGGACAAGTAGACTAGTTTTAGACCTTAGGTCCCCCCTTCTGTAATTTGCCACGTTGTACATTTTATCTTTTCAATACATCTTCTGTTTTTTCTTCTAAGTATAAGTTCGGGGTCCATACTGAACCTAGACCGTTCGGTCACCTTAACTTAGATTGGAATTTTGCTAGGCTTAATAAGTTAAGGAATTCTAATCATGTCAACATATCACTCTTTATTCTGTCCCTATCAAACATTATGACTATGGCGGCATTGTCTTGGTTTTTTATGAGTCCCATAACAAGCTTTATCGAAGCTCCGGTTCTAATACAAGTCTTGCGTCAACCTTCAGTCAAGCCCCGGTTCTACATGAGTCCCATATAGGCTTGTGTTTGTGCTTTAACTGGCTAATTCTGTCCATGTTATCTCGCCTTTGATTAGGTACAAAGAGACAATAGTTATTTCCGAATGGTTTCTTCCGTCGAAGGAGAAATTAAGTTGGTAGTGAGTTCTGGAAGTTTTGCAATCCATCTGAGTACTTAACAAGCATGGAAGCATTTTACTCGTCAGAGCGCTCACAACTACTTGAAAGCCTTATGGATGGACTGCTACAGCCACCAGTCCAAACTCTTCCAGAAAATCCAACTTCAAGATCTGTCACTCACCTAGCTAGAAGTAATTTGTATTGCATCTACTGTATCTTTTCATAATATGAGAAACATTTTTATAGTTCAGAATTGACACTAATCGTCAAAGATTTTACACAAAATATCGCCTTAAATTCATAACGTTCCAAGTTCGGAGGATCTCATTCCCATCCAATGTTTCCAACTTATAAGCCACAACACCTAAGTTTTTCAAAACTCGATAGGGCCCTTCCCAGCTTCTATTTAGCTTCCCAACGTTCCTCTGAACTATCACATTCTTGAGGACATGGTCGTCTTCTGAAAATTCCCTAGGTAGGACACACTTATTATGGGCCTGCTCCATGGTTCATTGATAAGAACACATGTGCGCGTAAATGGTGTTCTTTTTTTCATTGATCATTTCAAGATCTAGGGACCTCCTTTCATCGTTCAGATGCTCGTCATATTGAGTTATCTGAGGCGATCGGATGGCAACCTCAACTGGACTAACTCCTTCGAACCCATACACCAAAGAGAATGAAGATTCTTGGGTCGTAGAGCGGGGTGTAGTCCTGTAAGCTCATAAAACCTCGTAGATATGATCGAGCCACTTTCCTCCCAAATCTTCCAACTTAGTTTTCAATCCCTTCAAGATAACTTTGTTGTAAACCTCTGTCAATCCGTTGGTTTGGGGGTGAGCCACTGACAAAAAATGCTGATCGATGTCCAATTTGATACAAAGATCCCAAATAGACTTTCCGCGGAATTGGAGTCCATTATCCGATACGAATGCTCCAGGTACTCCAAAGCGACTTATAATATTCCTCCATAGGAAGTGTTTCACCACCTTCTCTAAGATATTGGCCACTGCTTCAGCTTCGATCCATTTAGTATAATATTCAACTGTCACAATACAAAATTTTCGCTGCTTTACTGATCAAGAGAATGGTCACAAGATATAAATTCCCCATCTGTCGAATGGACAAGGGAGCGGGATAACTGATAAAGAATCCCCTAGCAGTTGTGGGACTGGAGCGTGCTATTGACAAGTAGCACAACGTCTGGTATATTTTTCAGCATCTTCAAGAAGTATTGGCCAAAAATACCCGGACCTGATAACGCGATGACATAAGGATCCGGCTCTAGAGTGTATACCGCATATCCCCTAATGAACATAAATCATGACGGCCTCGGCCTCAATAGAAGAAAAACATCGCAAGAGCGGTCATTCAAAACTTTTCTTAAATAATCGTCAATCGCTTAAGACATATCGCTTAGCCCAGGTCTCAATCTTACTGGCCTCAGATGTGTTTTCGGGCAGATGGCCATTAGTCAAGTACATAACGAATGGGTCCATCCACATGGGTTCTCCTGGAGAGTTGGTAGCATTAATGTTCAAACCCTGGAGTTTATGGCATAAAGCCGCAATTTCTTCAATTAACTGTTCGGTCACAGAATTTTTGACCGAAGGTCGATCTTGAATGTAGATCGATATTGTAATAGCCAGGAAAAAGGTATGATGGAACGAATAATAGGAAATGTAGCGGTAATGTCTAGACGAGGAATAACGGGGAACATGGGAATAAAAGAACGTAAAAGGAAACGAAAAATAGAAAAGTAAAGCAAAAGATAAAGGAGGGGTCAAAAAGGAAAGAATGAGGGGTTAAAGTGTGAATTAGGAAAGTTAGGATGTCTATAAATAGGGGTAGGGAGGCCCAAAAACGAGTTAATCATCATTAAGACACGAAAATCTGGAAATTGTCACGAAAGAAGGAAATTGTCGTGGAAATTCTGGGCTTGAAAAATTGTCGCGGATTTAGAAGCTTTGGAAAAATTATCGCGATTTTTGGAGGAAGGCAAACATTATCGCGGAAATGTCGATGGTTAAAATTATCGCGGAAACGTCGATGAACAAAATTGTCTCGAAAACGCTTGCAGTGTAAATTGTTGCGGATCTTGATTCATGCACAAATTATCACGGATTTCGATTTCAGCGCAAAATTATCGCGGATCCTAGTTACAGCATAGAATTGTCGCGAATTTTCAAATCAGAAGGGAATTATCGCGGAAATACTAAGTTTAAGTGTTTTCGTTGCGTCTCGACGTCGGATCGTGGGAGGAAAAGGACACGTAGGGTCTACGGTAATCAAATAGTTAACAATAAAATAATAACGTCGGGATTCGAGTAACTAAGGCCTGTTANGTTCAGACTTAGGGAACATGATTGGGTTAATAAGGAAGAAAGGAAAAGACACGAATGAACGAGATAAATGTTAATAAGACTCGGGGTGAGGGAGGATGGACCGTCCGACCGAACCTGGCATCGTGCCTAGTACACGATTCGCCAAAGGAAGGGCATGTCTGATGAAGGGAACGATAAGTTCCAAAGAGGAAAAGATACGTACGAAAAGGGCAGAACGGATCCGGGTGGAAAAAGGGGTAGCGCCTAAGTACCCACCCGGGGAAGGGAAGCATATGGCCCGTCGAGTCATCCAACAGCTAACGGTTGGCTTGGGCGGGACATGCACCGAGCATGTTACTCTCGGCAACAGTAAAGTTAAAGTTAAAGTTAAAGTATGATGGGAATGATAAGGGTAAAAGAAGAGGGAAATAAGAAAACGGTTAAAAGGAATGATTCATGTGTGTGTATACGGTGTAATTAAGAAATGTAAAGATAATGTGTAACATGTGTGAAGCTTCCTTTAATAGATTGTGACCGCTTTACAGATTTTGTAGGTGACGCAGACGAGGTATGAGAGGGGCATGGGAAGAAGGTCGTCGGTTGTACGGTGATAGAGTCCGGTCCTTTGGAGAATACTCTAAATTATGCTGTCGAACTTTGATGTTTTTGAACTATGTTTTAAGTTTACATTCAAATGTTTCCGTTTTAATTATCACGTTTTAACAAAACAGCTAGGCCCAAATTAGGGTCGTTACAATGGTATCAGAGCGTAACATCGTTACTAAACCGGTAACGGTGCGGTCCTACGTAGAAGAGTCTAGGAAACTCGTAGGAGGACAACCGACCATAGGAAGGGATGGGCATAGAATGTAACGGATGACATGAATTTGCATAGATATAACGAAGTTTAATGTAGGAATGGCGCCTAGGACGAGAGCGCATGGAAACCGAGAGGAGGATAGCAATGCATCAGAGCAGGCACCGGCAACAGAGACTCCGGTTGCGGATTCATCGACGCATCTCACGTTTAGCCAGGAAAGTCTTAGGGATCTGTTCTAGACCATGGTGAGTTCCCTAGTTAGCGCATTAAGACAGGGACAGATGGAGAGGGGAAACTCCGTGCAAATGGAACCAGTGGCAAGACCCGAGAGGGGTAGAATGTACTACAACGAGGCACTAAAGATGGCTGGGATGAACAGCTTCACGGGGGATAAGATGGGGGACGCGGAGGCGTGGATTATCCATCTTGAGGAGAAGTTCGAGCTGATCGAAGCCCCAGATGAGCTTAGGGCAGGATTGGCCCCGCTATGGTTCGACGGCAGCACTGCCCGATGGTGGGGGAGCGTGTCGGCCTCACTACTGAAGGATGGACCCATCTCTTTGGAGAAGTTTAAGAATGCATTCTTGGATTACTACGTGCCGAAGGGACTTAAGAAAGATAAGAGGGCCGAGTTCGACAGATTGACTCAAGGAAACCGCCCCTTAATGGAGTACATGCAGGAATTCATAGAACTAGGCAGGTACGCCCCCGAGATCATGGGGAGCGAACAGGAAAAGATGCACCGTTTTACAGAAGGGCTGAACGAGAAGGTGAAACTGACTATGTATGGCCGCGACGACGAAGAATTCTCGAGTTTGGTGGCGGCGGCAGTCCGGGTAGATGGAGGGTTGCGGAGAATGGATAAGGAACGCACCAAAAGCTCTGCGAGGAACGAGGTTCAGGGACGGGGAGAATGGAAAGGAAAGGTCACTACGGAAAGTTTCGGATCGGCACAGGGACCCCCGATCAGACCGCCGTGCGCCAAATGCGGGAAGAATCACTTTGGAGAATGCCGAGCAGGAACCAACAGTTGTTTCAAGTGCGGCCACGAAGGACACTTTGCCAAAGATTGCCCGAAGAGGAGGAGGATCGAAACTGGGGTAACCGAAAACAGGGCAAGGGAGAGGATTACTGGAAATGCTCGAGTGTTTGCTGTAAACAAGGAACAAGCCTCGGAGGCTGAAGACGTCGTGGCAGGTACACTACTTATTAACGGCTTTACAGCTTTCGTATTATTTGACTGTGGGGCGACACATTCATTTGTGTCGGAGAAGTTAGCGAAACGGTTTGGGATAATGGGAAGTAGCACTAAAATCAAAGTAAAAACACCAGGATCAGAAGCTATGGAGGCAAATAGAATCTATAAAGGATGCACGGTGGAAGTGGACACAGTGCGAACAGAGGCAGATTTGATTGAATTGGGGGATATGAGATTCGATACCATACTAGGAATTGATTGGTTATCTACACACGATGCGCAAGTGAGATGTCGAGAACGTACGATCACGTTTAGTACGCCGTGGGAATGGAGAAAGGACATGGTCGGAAAACCGATTATGAGTGAGGATGAGGAATATAAGAATCGATCGAACTGGTTAGTGTTCGTCACGGCAGTGAAGCAAGAGACGCCATTGAAGTCCGTTCCAGTGGTTTGTGAATACAGTGATGTATTTCCTGACGAATTACCGGGTCAACCACCTCAAAGAGAGGTGGAAATGGAGATAGAACTACTCCCTGGAACACAACCGATCTCCATGGCTCCGTACCGAATGGCACCCAGAGAAATGCAGGAACTGAAACATCAGATTGAGTCGCTACTGGAAAAAGGATTTCTTAGGCCAAGCAACTCCCCTTGGGGGAGCACCAGTGTTATTTGTTAGAAAGAAAAGCGGCGAGTTGAGACTGTGTTACGACTACTGGGAGTTAAACAAGGTCACGATAAAGAACAAGTATCCGTTGCCTAGGATCGATGACTTGTTTGATCAGTTACAAGGCGTGAAGGTGTTCTCAAAGCTAGACTTGAGGTCAGGGTATCATCAAGTCCGAGTAAGAGAATGAGACATACCGAAGACAGCCATTCGAACGAGGTACGGCCATTACGAATGCACGGTGGTACCATTTGGATTGACTAATGCCCCAGCAATTTTCATGGATTTGATGAATCAGGTATTTCGTCAGTACCTAGACAAGTTCATGGTGGTGTTCATTGACGACATCCTAGTTTACTCTCGCAACCAGGAGGAACACGAGCAACATCTGAGAATAGTGTTGCAGACTCTCCGACAAGAGAAGTTGTATGCCAAATACAGCAAGTGTGAATTCTGGATGGACAGAATAGCTTTTCTAGGCCACGTGATATCAGCAGGAGGGGTAACGGTAGACCCAACAATGATAGAGACAGTGACGAATTGGCCCAGACCGACAAATGCTCGAGAAGTAAGGAGCTTCTTAGGATTGGTCAGGTATTATCGAAAGTTCATCGAAGGGTTCGCAAAGATTGCTAAACCGTTGACAAATCTGACACGAAAGGAAACGAGGTATACGTGGGATGAGAAATGTGAAGAGAGTTTCGAATGTCTCAAAACGAAATTGACATATGCACCAATACTAGTATTACCCACACCAGGACAGGACTTCACAGTATACAGCGACGCATCGAAGGAAGGATTTGGGTGTGTACTGATGCAGGGAGGGAAAGTTATAGCTTATGCATCCCTTCAATTGAAGATACACGAGTTGAACTATCTGACACACGATTTAGAATTAGCCGCGGTAGTATTCGCACTCAAGATTTGGAGACATTACCTGTACGGTATGAAGTGTGAGATATTCACCGACCACAAGAGTTTGAAGTACCTATTCACTCAGAGAGAGCTTAACATGAGACAACGGAGATGGTTGGAACTGATAAAGGATTACGATCTAGACATTCAGTACCACCCCGGAAAGGCAAACCAGGTAGCCGATGCACTGAGCAGGAAGACTCATGCGTGCTAGCCAACACGTTGGTAAGGGTTATGGAGAACCTACAACTGGAAGTGGTAGAGGCGACCACAGTCATGTTAGGGACGGTTACCGCGAAGCCAGAGATACTGGAAGAGGTACTAGAAGCACATATATCAGACCCTGAGAGACCCGTAACGCGTAAAGAGGGAAACAGAACCGATAAATCAGAAATAAGCAAAGGAAGCGATGGACTAATCCGAATGAATGGGCGTGTATGGGTACCAAACCGGCCAGAGCTTAGGAAGAAGATTATGGCAGAAGCACATAGTTCAGCTTTCTCAGTTCACCCAGGAAGTACTAAGATGTATCGGGACCTAAAGACGCACTGGTGGTGGAATGGAATGAAAAACGAGATTGCAAACTTTGTGGCCAAATGCGAAAACTACCAACGAGTTAAGGCCGAACACCAACGCCCGGGAGGCGAGCTACAACCCTTAGAGATCCCAGAGTGGAAATGGGATAGCATCGGGATGGACTTTGTGGTAGGACTACAGAAGAGCCCACGGAAGAACGACGCGATATGGGTGGTGGTGGACCGTCTTACGAAGGCGGCTCACTTCTTAGCAGTCAAGACAACGTACGGAGTGGACAGGCTAGCCAGAATATATGTGGATAACATAGTCAAATTACATGGATTTCCAGTAAACATCGTTTCAGATAGAAGCCCGAGGTTCACGTCTAGATTTTGGCAAAGTTTACATAAATCGCTCGGAACATAGTTATGCATGAGCACAGCCTACCACCCCCAGACAGATGGTCAGACCTAGAGAACCAACCAGATTATGGAGGATATGTTACGGGCATGTGTGTTGGAGTTTAAAGGAGGTTGGGAGGATTTCCTACCGCTAGTGGAATTTGCGTACAATAATAGTTTTCATAGTAGCATTGGCATGGCCCCATACGAGGCATTGTACGGGAGGAAGTGTCATACACCGCTATGCTGGGATGAGGTGGGAGAAAGAACGGCCACGGGGACAGAATTGGTGGAAGTCACCATTGAAAAGGTGGCCGTGGTACGAAAGAACATTAAGGAGGCGCAGGACCGATACAGAAGTTGGGCAGACGCAAAAAGGAGACCCTTAGAGTTAAAGGTTGGGGATCGCGCCTACCTAAAGGTATCACTGATGAAGGGGGTGCTAAGGACCACGAGGACAGGGAAGCTGAGTCCCCGGTATATCGGACCATACGAGGTGGAACGAAGGATCGGAAACCTAGCATATCAGCTTAAGCTTCCGGAGGAAATGGGGGGGATACACAACGTGTTCCATGTATCCCAACTGAGGAGGAGGATGACTGAAGGAATTCAAGAATGCGTGGGGGAACCCATAGAGATAACCCCGGAACTAATGTACGAGGAAGTCCAGTAAAGATCCTAGGTAGGGAGGAAAGAAGACTCAGAAACAAACAAATCCCTATGGTGAAAGTACAATGGTCCAATCAAGGAGAGAGGGAAGCTACTTGGGAAACGGAACGAGAAATTAGACAGAGAGCGCCTGAGTTGATGGAGGATTGGTACGCACGAGTTTCGGGACGAAACTCAAAATGAGTGGGGAAGGATGTAATAGCCAGGAAAAAGGTATGATGGAACGAATAATAGGAAATGTAGCGGTAAAGTCTAGACGAGGAATAACAGGGAACATGGGAATAAAAGAACGTAAAAGGAAACAAAAAATAGAAAAGTAAAGCAAAAGATAAAGGAGGGGTCAAAAAGAAAATAATGAGGGGTTAAAGTGTGAATTAGGAAAGTTAGGATGTCTATAAATAGGGGTGGGGAGGCCCAAAAACGAGTTAATCATCATTAAGATACGAAAATCCGGAAATTTTCGCGAAAGAAGGAAATTGTCGCGGAAATTCTAGCCTTGAAAAATTGTCGCTGATTTAGAAGCTTTGGAAAAATTATCGCGATTTTTGGAGGAAGGCAAACATTATCGCGGAAATGTCGATGGTTAAAATTATCGCGGAAACGTCGAAGAACAAAATTGTCGCGAAAACGCTTGCAGTGTAAATTGTCGCGGATCTTGATTCATGCACAAATTATCGCGGATTTCGATTTTAGCGCAAAATTATCGCGGATCCTAGTTACAACATAGAATTGTCGCGAATTTTCAAATCAGAAGGGAATTATCGTGGAAATACTAAGTTTAAGTGTTTTTGTTGCGTCTCAACGTCGGATTGTGAGAGGAAAAGGACACGTAGGGTCTACGGTAATCAAATAGTTAACAATAAAATAATAACGTCGGGATTCGAGTAACTAAGGCCTGTTACGAAATGCAGGGAAGCACGGGAAGATTATAGCGAGCGAAAGCAAACGGTAAGCGAAGTGAACACAATATAGTAAGGGAAAGTTCCGACTTAGGGAATGGGATTGGGTTAATAAAGAAGAAAGGAAAGACACGAATGAACGAGATAAATGTAAATAAGACTCGGGGTGAGGAAGGATGGACCGTCCGACCGAACCCATCATCGTGCCTAGTACACGATTCGCCAAAGGAAGGGCACGCCTGATGAAGGGAACGATAAGTTCCAAAGAGGAAAGGATACGTACGAAAAGGGCGGAACGGATCCGGGTGGAAAAAGGGGTAGCGCCTAAGTACCCACCCGGGGAAGGGAAGCATATGGCCCGTCGAGTCATCCAACAACTAACGGTTGGCTTGGGCGGGACATGCACCGAGCATGTTACTCTCGGCAACAGTAAAGTTAAAGTATGATGGGAATGATAAGGGTAAAAGAAGAAGGAAATAAGAAAACGGTTAAATGGAATGTTTCACGTGTGCGTGTACGGTGTAATTAAGAAATGAAAAGATAATGTGTAGTGTGTGTGAAGTTTCCTTTNGCTTCACGGAAGGGCTGAATGAGAAAGTGAAACTGACTATGTATGGCCGCGACGATGAGGAATTTTCTAGTTTGGTGGCTGCGGCAGTCCGAGTTGATGGAGGGTTACGGAGAATGGATAAGGAACGCACAAAAAACTCTACAAAGAACGAAGTCCAAGGACGGGGAGAGTGTAAAGGAAAGGGCACTACAGATTGTTTCGGATCGGCACCAGGACTACCGATCAGGCCTGCATGCATCAAATGCGGAAGGAAATATTTTGGAGAATGTCGCGCAGGAACTAACAGTTGTTTCAAGTGTGGCCAGGAAGGACATTTTGCCAAGGACTGCCCAAAGAGAAGGAGGATCGAAACCAGGGTAACCGAGAACAGAGTGAGGGAAAGAATTACTGGAAATGCTCGAGTATTTGCTGTGAACAAGGAACAGGCCTCGGAGGCTCAGGACGTCGTCACAGGTACACTACTTTTTAACGGCTTTACAGCTTTCGTATTATTTGACTGTGGGGCGACACACTCGTTTGTGTCAGAGAAGTTAGCAAAACGGTTTGGGATAACGGGAAGTAACGCTAAAATCAAAGTAAAAACACCAGGATCCGAAGCCATGGAGGCAAATAGAATCTACAAAGGGTGCACTGTAGAAGTGGACACAGTGCGAGCAGAGGCAGATTTGATTGAGTTAGGGGATATGGGATTCGATGCCATACTAGGAATGGATTGGTTATCTAAGTACGATTCGCAAGTGAGATGTTGGGAACGTACGATCACGTTTAGTACGCCCCGGGAGGGGAGAAAAGACATGGTAGGAGAATCGATTACGAGTGAGAATGAGGAATATATGGATCGATCGAACTGGCTAGCATTTTTCACGACGGAGAAGGAAGAGACACCATTGGAGTCAGTTCCAATAGTTTGTGAGTACAACGATGTATTCCCCTACGAGCTGCCGGGGCAACCGCCTCAGAGAGAAGTAGAAATGGGAATAGAACTACTACCTGGAACGCAACCGATTTCCAAGGCTCCATACCGAATGGCACCCCGAGAAATGCAAGAACTGAAGCAACAGATTGAGTCGCTATTGGAAAAAGGATTTCTAAGGCCAAGCAATTCTCCTTGGGGAGCACCAGTATTATTTGTCAGAAAGAAAAGCGGCGAGATAAGATTGTGCTACGACTACCGAGAATTAAACAAGGTCACGATAAAGAATAAGTACCCGTTGCCTAGGATCGACGACCTGTTTGATCAGTTACAAGGTGCGAAGGTATTCTCGAAATTAGACTTGAGGTCAGGGTACCATCAAGTTCGAGTGAGTGAAGAAGACATACCGAAGACAGCCATTCGAACGAGGTACGGCCATTACGAATGCACAGTGGTACCATTTGGATTAACTAATGCACCAGCAATATTCATGGATTTGATGAATCGGGTGTTTCGTCAATACCTAGACAAGTTTCTGGTGGTGTTCATTGACGACATCCTAGTTTACTCTCGCAACCAGGAAGAACACGAGCAACATCTGAGGATAGTATTACAGAATCTCAGACAAGAGAAGTTATATGCCAAGTACAGCAAGTGTGAATTCTGGATGGGCATCATAGCTTTCCTAGGCCACGTGATATCAGCAGGGGGGTGACGGTAGACCCAACAAAGTTAGAAACAGTTACGAATTGGCCAGGACCGAAAATTGCTCGGGAAGTAAGGAGTTTCTTAGGATTAGTAGGGTACTACCGGAAATTCATCGAAGGGTTCGCAAGGATTGCTAAACCGTTGACATTTTTGACCCGAAAGGAAACGAGGTATACGTGGGATGAGAAATGCGAAGAGAGTTTTGAATGTCTCTAGACGAAACTGACATCTGCACCAATACTGGTATTACCCACACCAGGGCAGGATTTCACTGTATACAGCGATGCATCGAAAGAAGGACTCGGGTGTGTGCTGATGCAAATGGGGAAAGTTATAGCATATGCATCCCGTCAATTGAAGATACACGAGTTAAACTACCCGACACATGATTTGGAATTAGCCGCGGTGGTATTCGCACTCAAGATTTGGAGACATTACTTGTACGGTGTGAAGTGCGAGATATTCACCGACCACAAGAGTTTGAAGTATCTATTCACTCAGAAGGAGCTTAATATGAGACAACGGAGATGGTTGGAACTGATAAAAGATTATGATCTGGACATCCAATACCACCCATGAAAAGCAAACCAGGTAGCCGATGCACTGAGCAGGAAGACTCTTGGCACGCTAGCCAACACATTGATAATGGAAATGGAGTGCCTGCAACTGGAAATGGTAGAATCGACCACAATCATGTTAGGGACGATTACCGCAAAGCCGGGGATACTAGAAGAGATACTAGAGGCACAGATATCAGACCCTGAGAAACCCGTGACGCGAGAAGGGGAAAACAGAACCGATAAATTGGGAATAAGCAAGGGAAGCGATGGGCTAGTCCGAATGAATGAACGTATATGGGTACCAAACAGGCCAGAACTAAGAAAGAAGATTATGACGGAAGCACACAGTTCAGCATTCTCAGTTCACCAAGAAAGTACTAAGATGTATCGAGACCTAAAGACGCACTGGTGGTGGAACGGAATGAAAAACGAGATTGCCAACTTTGTGGACAAATGCGAAAACTGCCAGCGAGTTAAGGCCGAACACCAACGCCCAGGGGGCGAACTACAACCCTTAGAAATTCCAGAATGGAAATGTGATAGCATCGGCATGGACTTTGTGGTAGGACTACCCAAGAGCCGACGAAAGAACGACGCGACATGGGTGGTGGTGGACCGTCTTACGAAGGCGGCTCACTTTTTAGCAGTCAAGACGACGTACGGAGTGGACAGTCTAGCTAGAATATATGTGGATAACATAGTCAAATTACATGGAGTTCCAGTAAATATCGTGTCAGACAGGGACCCGAGATTCACGTCTAGATTTTGGCAAAGCTTACAGAAATCGCTCGGAACTCAATTATGCATGAGCACAACCTATCATCCCCAGACGGACAGTCAGACCAAGAGAACCAACCAGATTATGGAGTATATGTTACGGGCATGTGTACTGGAGTTTAAGGTAGGTTGGGAAGATTTCCTACCGCTAGTGAAATTTGCGTACAATAACATCTTTCAGTGCAGCATTAGTATGGCGCCATATGAGGCATTGTACGGGAGGAAGTGTCGTACACCGCTATGTTGGGATGTGGTGGGAGAGAGAACGACCACGGGAACAGAATTAGTGGAAGTCACCATTGAAAAGGTAGCCGTAGTACGAAAGAACATTAAGGCGGCACACGACCGATACAAAAGTTGGGCAGACAAAAAAAGGAGACCCTTAGAGTTAAAAGTTGGAGATCACGCATACCTAAAGGTATCTCCTTTGAAGGGGGTGCTAAGGACCACAAGGACAGGGAAGCTGAGCCCCCGGTATATCGGACCATATGAGGTTGAACGAAGGATCGGAAACCTAGCATATCAGCTGAAGCTCCCGGAGGAAATGGGGGGGATACACAACGTGTTCCATGTATCCCAACTGAGGAGGAGGGTGACTGAAGGAATTCAAGAATGTGTGGGGGAACCCATAGAGATAACCCCGGAACTAACGTACGAGGAAGTCCCAGTAAAGATCCTAGGCATTGAGGAAAGAAAACTCAGAAACAAACAAATCCCCATGGTGTAAGTACAATGGTCCAATCAAGGAGAGTGGGAGGCTACTTGGGAAACGGAACGAGAAATTAGACAGAGAGCGCTGGAGTTGATGGAAGATTGGTACGCACGAGTTTCGGGACGAAACTCAAAATGAGTGGGGAAGGAAATAATAGCCAAGAAAAAGGTATGATGGAACAAATAGTAGGGAATGTAACCATAAATTCTAAACAAGGGATAAGGAAGGATACGGGAACAAAAGAACGTAAAAGGAGACGAGAAAATGGAAAAGTAAAGTAAAAGATAGAGGAGGGGTCAAAATCAAAAGGAAGGAGGGGTTAAAGTGTGAATTAGAAAAGTTAGGATGTCTATAAATAGAGGTGGAGAGGCCCAAAAACAGGTTAATCATCATTAAGACACGAAAATCCGAAAATTGCAACGAAGAAGGAAAATTATCACGGATTTCTCCATAAGCCATTATTATCGCGGATTTCGTGAAGGCATGTATTGTCGCGGATTTTTGCTAAAATGATTATTGTCGAGGATTTTCGAAGAAGCATTATTGTCGCGGATTTGGATGCTGAAGGGAATTATTGCGGATTTTCGGTGAAGAGAAATTGTCGCGGAAAAAGGAACAAGAACAAATTGTCCCGAAAAAAACATTGAAGTGTAATATTATCGCGGATTTTGGTTCTAAAGTGAAATTGTCGCGGATTCGGATTTCCAGCATAGAATTGTCGCGAATTTCGAGGAAAGAAGTAAATTATCACGGTAATACCGAGTTTAAGTGTTTTGGTCGCATCTCGACGTCATATCGTGGGAGGAAAAGAACACGTAGGGTCTACAGTAATCACGTAGTTAACAATAGGATAATAACGTCGGAATTCGAGTAACTAAAACCTGTTACGAAGTGCAGGAAGCGCGGAAAGACTATAGCAAGCGAAAGAAAACGGTAAGCGGAGTGAACACAATATAGAAAGAGAAGGTTCAGACTTAGGGAACAGGATTGGGTTAATAAGGAAGAAAGGAAAAGACACGAATGAACGAGAGAAATGTTAATAAGACTCGTCGTGAGGGTGGATGGACCGTCCGACCGAACCCGGCATCGTGCCTAGTACACGATTCGCCAAAGGAAGGGCATGCCTGATGAAGGGAACGATAAGTTACAAAGAGGAAAAGATACGTACGAAAAGAGCAGAACGGATCCGGGTGAGAAAATGGGTAGCGCCTAAGTACCCACCCGGGGAAGGGAAGCATATGGCCCGTCGAGTCATCCAACAGCTAACGATTGGCTTGGGCGGGACATGCACCGAGCATGTTACTCTCGGCAACAGTAAAGTTAAAGTATGATGGGAATGATAAGGATAAAAGAAGAGGGAAATAAGAAAACGGTTAAAAGGAATGATTCATGTGTGTGTACGCGGTGTAATTCAGAAATGTAAAGATAATGTGTAATGTGTGTGAAGTTTCCTTTAATAGATTGTGACCGCTTTACAGATTTTGTAGGCGACACAGACGAGGTATGAGAGGGGCATGGGAAGGAGGTTGTTGGTTGTCCGGTGATAGAGTCCGGTCCTTTGGAGAATACTCTAAATTATGCTGTCGAACTTTGATGTTTTCGAACTATGTTTTAAGTTTACATTAGAATGTTTCCGTTTTAATTATCACGTCTTAACAAAACAGCTAGGCCCAAATTAAGGTCGTTACAGGCTTCCTCATACGTTAGTTCCGGGGTTATCTCTATGGGTTCCCCCACACATTCTTGGATTCCTTCAGTCACCATCCTCCTCAGTTGAGATACATGGAACACGTTGTGTATCCCCCCCATTTCCTACGGAAGCTTCAGCTGATATGCTAGGTTTCCGATCCTTCGTACCACCTCGTATGGTCCGATATACCTGGGACTCAGCTTCCCTGTCCTTGTGGTCCTTAGCACCCCCTTCATCGGTGATACCTTTAGGTAGGCGTGATCCCCATCTTTTAACTCTAAGGGTCTCCTTTTTGTGTCTGCCCAACTTTTGTATCGGTCTTGTGCTGCCTTAATGTTCTTTCATACCACGGCCACTTTTTCAACGGTGACTTCCACCAATTCTGTCCCAGTGGCCTTTCTCTCTCCCATCTCATCCCAGCATAGCGGTGTATGACATTTCCTCCCGTACAATGCCTCATATGGGGCCATGCCAATGCTGCTCTGAAATCTAATATTGTACGCAAATTCCACTAGCGGTAGGAAATCCTCCCAACCTCCCTTAAACTCCAACACACATGCTCGTAGCATATCCTCCATAATTTGGTTGGTTCTTTTGGTCTGACCATCCGTCTGTGGGTGATAGGCTGTGCTCATGCATAACTGGATTCCGAGCGATTTCTGTAAACTTTGCCAAAATCTAGACGTGAATATCGGGTCTCTGTCTGACACGATGTTTATTGGAAGTCCATGTAATTTTACTGTGTTATCCACATATTTTCTGGCTAGCCAATCTACTCCGTACGTTGTCTTGACTGCTAAGAAATGAGCCGCCTTTGTAAGACAGTACACCAACACCCATATCGCGTTGTTCTTCAGTGGGCTCTTGGGTAGTCCTACCACAAAGTCCATGCCGATATTATCCCATTTCCACTCTGGAATCTCTAAGGGTTGTAGCTCGCCTTGTAATGACCCTAATTCGGGTCTAGTTGTTTTGGTGAAACATGCTAAATAAGACGAAACGTTCGAATGTAAATTTAAAACATAGTTCGAAAACATTAAAATTCAACAACATAATTTAGAGTGTTCTCTAAAGACCAGACTCTATCACCGGACAACCGATGACCTCTTCCCCATGCCCTTCTCATACCTCGTCTGCTTCACCTACAAAATCTGTAAAGCGGTCACAATTTATTAAAGAAAACTTCACACACGCTACACATTATCTTTTCATTTCTTAATTAAACTGTACACCCACGCGTGAATCATTTCTTTTAACCGTTTTCTTATTTCCTTCCTCTTTTACCCTTATCATTCCCCTCATACTTTTAACTTTACTGTTGCCGAGAGTGACATGCTCGGTGCATCTCCCACCGAAGCCAACCGTTAGCTTTTGGATGACTCGATGGGCCATATGCTTCCCTTCCCCGAGTGGGTACTTAGGCGCTACCCCTTTTTCCACCCTGATCCGTTCTTCCCTTTACGTACACATCTTTCTATCTTTGGAACTTATCGTTCCCTTCATCAGGCATGCCCTTCCATTGGAAAATCGTGTACTAGGCACGATGCCGGGTTCGGTCGGACGGTCCATCCTTCCTCACCTCGAGTCTTATTAACATTTATTTCTTACATTCGTGTCTTTTTCTTTCTTCTTTATTAACCCAATCCCGTTCCATAAGTCTGAACCTTCCCTTACTATATTGCGTTCACTTCGCTTACTTGTTGTATTCACGTGTTATAGTCTCTGGTGCTTCCCTGCAATCCGTAACATATTTCAGTACCTCTTTTTTTGACGTTATTATCTTATTATTGACTGTTTGGTTAACGTAGACCCTTCATATCTTCCTTCCTCACGATCCGACGTTGCAATGCGACGAAAACACCCTAATTGTATGTTTTCGGGATAAAGTTGTTCTGTTCCTAAAATTCGCGATAAAAAGACATGCGGTTTACATTTTCGTGACAATTTGTGAAGCGTTTCATTTTCGCGATAAAGCTATCTCTTTGGAATATTCACGATAATATTCAACGTGGGAATTTCCGCGATAATTTTCCACGCTGAAAATTTTCGCGACAAGGTTGCTTACTAGATTTTTCCGCTATAATAATTATAGCCCTGTTTTTTCGCGATAATTTTGCTGTTCCGAGATTTTCGCGATAATTTCTTGCTTTGGCGTGTTTTCGTACGTTTTTGTGGTTTAATGATAAATGACTTGGTTTTTGGGCCTTCTAACCTCTATTTATAGGCATTTTAACATTCCTAATTCACATTTTGACCCCTCCCACCTTTCACTTTTAACCCTCCTTAATCTTTTGCTTTACTTTTCAATCTTTTCGTTTCCTTTATCGTTCTTTCGTTCCCGTATCCCTCGTTATTTTTCTTCTAGACCTTATCACCATATTCCCTGCAACCATTCTAACATACCTTTTTCTTGGCTATTACATCCTTCCCCACGTATTTTGAGTTTCGTCCCGAAACTCATGCGTACCAATCTTCCATTAAGTCTGGTGCTCTCTGCCTAATCTCTCGTTCCGTTTCTCATGTAGCTTCTCTCTCTCCTTGGTTTGACCATTGTACCTTCACCATGGGAATTTGTTTGTTTCGGAGCTTTCTTTCCTCTCTACCTAGGATCCTTATTGGAACTTCCTCGTACGTTAGTTTCGGGGTTATCTCTATTGGTTCCCCCACACATTCTTGAATTCCTTCAGTCACCCTCCTCCTCAGTTGGGATACATGGAACACGTTGTGTATCCCCCCCATTTCTTCCTGAAGCTTCAGCTGGTATGCTAGGTTTCCGATTATTCGTTTTACCTCGTATGGTCCGATGTAATGAGGGCTCAGCTTCCCTGTACTAGTGGTCCTTAGTACCCCCCTTCATCGGTGATACCTTTAGATAAGCATGATCCCAAACCTTTAGTTCTAGGGGTCTCCTTTTTGTGTCCTCCCAACTTTTATATCGGTCTTGTGCCGCCTTAATGTTCTTTCGTACCACTACCACCTTTTCAATGGTGACTTCTACCAATTCTGTTCCCATGGTCTTTCTATCTCCCACCTCATCCCAACATAGTGGTGTACAGCACTTCCTCCCGTACAATGCCTCATAAGGGGCAATGCCAATGCTGCTCTGAAAACTATTGTTGTACGCGAATTCCACCAGAGGTAGGAAATCTTCCCAACCTCCCTTAAACTCCAGTACACATGCCCTTAACATATCCTCCATAATCTGGTTGGTTATCTCGGTCTGACCATCTGTCTGTGGGTGGTATGCTATGCTCATCCTTAACTGGGTTACGAGTGATTTCTGTAAACTTTGCCAAAATCTAGACGTGAACCTCGGGTCTCTGTTTAACACAATATTTACTGGAATTCCATGTAACTTGACTATGTTATCCACGTATATTTTGGCTAGCTGTTCTACCCAGTAGGTGGTCTTGACTGCTAAGAAATGAGCCGCCTTTGTAAGACGGTCGACCACTACCCATATCGCGTCGTTCTTCCGTGGGCTCTTGGGTAGTCCTACCACAAAGTCCATGCCGATGCTATCCCATTTCCTCTATGGAATCTCTAAGAGTTGTAGCTCACCTCCCGGGCGTTGGTGTTCAGCCTTAACTCGTTGGCAATTTTCGCATTTGGCCACAAAGTTTACGATCTCATTTTTCATTCCGTTCCACCACCAGTGCGTCTTTAGGTCCCGATACATTTTAGTACTTCCTTGGTGAACGGAGAAGGCCGAACTGTGTGCTTCTGCTATAATCTTCTTCCTTAACTCTGGCCTGTTCGGTTCCCATATTCGTTCATTCATTCTGATTAGCCCATCGCTTCCTTTGTTTGTGTCTTATTTATCGGTCCCGATTCCTTCTTTTTGCGTTACAGGTTTCTCAGGGTCTGCTATCTATGCTTCTAGTACCTCCTTCAGTATCCCTGGTTTTGCTGTAACCGTCCCTAACATGACTGTGGTCGACTCTACCACTTCCAGTTGTAGATTTTCCATTTCTCTTGCCAACGTGTTTGCTAGCACGCCATGAGTCTTCCTGCTCAGTGCATCGGCTACCTGATTTGCCTTTCCGGGGTGGTACTGAATGTTCAGGTCGTAATCTTTTATCAGTTCCAACCATCTCCTTTGTCTCATGTTAAGCTCCCTTTGGGTGAATAGGTACTTCAAACTCTTGTGGTCAGTGAATATCTCGCACCTAACACCATACAGGTAATGTCTCCAAATCTTCATTGCGAATACCACCTCGGCAAATTCTAAATCGTGTGTCGGATAGTTCAATTCATGTATCTTCAGTTGATGGGATGCATATGCTATAACCTTCCCTCCCTGCATCAGTACACACCCGAGTCCTTCTTTCGATGCGTCGATGTATACTGTGAAGTCGTGTCCTAGTGTGGGTAATACCAGTATTAGTGCCGATGTCATTTTTGTTTTGAGACGTTCAAAACTCTCTTCACATTTCTCATCCCACGTATACTTCGTTTCCTTTCGGGTCAAATTTGTCAACGGTTTAGCAATCCTCGCGAATCCCTTGATGAATTTCCGAAAGTACCCGGCTAATCCTAAGAAACTCCTCACTTCTCAAGCATTTGTCGGTCTGGGCCAATTCGTCACTATCTCTATCTTGGTTGGATCTACCGTTACCCCTCTTGCTGATATCACGTGTCCTAGAAAAGCTATGATGTCCATCCAAAATTCACACTTGCTATATTTGGCATACAACTTCTCTTGTCTGAGAGTCTGTAATACTATTCTCAAATGTTTCTCGAGTTCCTCCCGGTTGTGAGAGTAAACAAGGATGTCGTCAATGAACACCACCACGAACTTGTCTAAGTATTGACGAAATACTCGATTCATCAAATCCATGATAATCGCTAGAGCATTAGTCAATCCGAACGGTACTACCGTGCATTTGTAATGGCCATACCTTGTTCGAATGGCTCTCTTCGGTATGTCTCCTTCTCTTACTCGGACCTGATGATACCCTGACCTCAAGTCTAATTTCGAGAACACCTTCGCGCCTTGTAACTGATCAAACAAGCCATCGATTCTAGGCAACGGGTGCTTGTTCTTTTTCGTGACCTTGTTTAATTCTCAGTAGTCGTAGCACAATCTTAACTAGCCGCTTTTCTTTCTAACGAATAACACTGGTGCTCCCCAAGGGGAGTTGCTTGGCCTGAGAAATCTTTTTTCCAATAGCGACTAAATTTGTTGTTTCAGCTTCTGCATCTCTCTGGGTGCCATTCGGTATGGAGCCTTGGAGATTGGTTGTGTTACAGGGTGTAGTTCTATTTCCATTTCCACTTCTCT
>RWGZ01001580.1:477876-507688 GCA_009725065.1 Utricularia reniformis
AGGTGGCTAATTTGGAACTTTCGAATGAGACATGGCTTTTATTGGATGCCATAACCGTCAGCCATCATGGAAGGATGCTATTATGAATTATCTAATCAAGAGAGAATTGCCTACCGACGAAGGCGAGGCCCGAAGAACTATGCAAAGAGCTACAAATTTTGTCTATGTGGATGATAAGCTGTATAAGAAGAATTTCGGAGGCCCATATCTTCGATGTTTGTCCCCAGTACAGGCAAAGGCCGTTATAGAGGAAGTTCACGCTGGGGACTGTGGTGATCATTCAGTAGGTCGATCCTTGGCGAACAAGGTTAAGAGGGCCAGTTATTTTTGGCCAACACTGGTGAAAGATTGTGTGAATTTTGTTCGGGCTTGTTCCGCTTGTCAGTTCCACTCAAACGTGCATCATGTACCGAGAGCTAATATGAAACCTTTACCGACAACATGCCCTTTCGATATGTGGGGCATCGTGGCCACGATGCAGAACTTCTTTTGGCTAGGTGCTTTCGGGACGAGCTGTTGATATATGGTTTACGACTCAGACTCTGAATCTGAAAACCAGGAGACTATTGATATTACCCGGTTATATTCTCTTGTGTTTACCCTTACCCGGGGGCTCGTCCGACGTGGTTATTGGTATTTTCGGTATTTTCATATTTTTATCGGATGGCATTCTCAAGTAGTATTCTCGCAATTCTGGCTCGCTGGGCCCCGTATAAAGTTTCTGTAAGCATTTTGAGATGTTTCGGGTCATTTCGGCCCCGGACGAAGCCAAGGGTATTTTCGTAATTTGCCACCCCGGAGCGCACCGGTCAGGTGCAATGATGTTATGTGGCTGCGTATTCGCTATCTGAAGGCAAAGAACTGACAGACGAGGTTCTCGGGAATTTTCTGATCGTATTTCCGACTAATATCTTGTTCGGGTTGGTTCCCGAAGCTTCGGGATCAACATGGTATTTATTATATTATAATTGGAAATATTTAATTATTTTGGGCTAAGTGAAGTAAACTAGGCTTATGGGCTCAAGTGAGTGGGTTTTGGGCTAGATTTCTCTATAAATACAAGGTCCGGTGCACTTGGCCGGATTCAGACTTTAATCACTCTTCCCAAGACAGAACTTTACCTCCGACTCGCGTCCAAACGCGTCCAGTCGCGCCCAGCTGCGCCCAACCACGCCTAGCCACGTCCAGTTGTGCAGAGCCGCGCCCAGTCGTGCCTAGTCGCGACCAATCGAACGCGAAAGCAGAGCTGCCTGCCTGCACTGTTCACTCGCGTCCAGTCAAACGTAACTGACACTGTTCACTCGCGTCCAGTCGAACGCAACTGACACTGTTCACTCGCGTCCAGTGGAACGCGACTGCAGATTTGATCATTTCTCGAGCCGTTTTTGCACGTATTATCATTATCACCTCATTGTACTTGTACCGCTTGATTATTATAGTGGAAACCAAGGTAGAGCTTTGCTCTCCCGAGGATGTAAGCTCACACTTTATGGGCCCAACCTCATACATCGCTCGTGTCCTCATAACAATTTAATTTCGAGTAATTAAAAATAGAATGATCTAAAAATAAATACTCAAAATATTTTTAGACTAGATCACATACCAAATTTGCTGATCATTTGGTCCTTCATGTTATCCATATATTGGGAGAAGCTCAGTCCATAAACGTTAGCCGCTAAGGCGAACATCAGTGGCGATCTGGAAAAACCCAAAAGGGCTTCCCGAACCGCCCCCTCGGTTGCTTCTTTGCCCCTAACCAGTTCTTCCTCTGAGGCATCATTTTCCTCCTGGGACCGAAGGAGAAGCCTGTTGCTCTCGTCAGATAATTCTTGAATCTGAAGCTCCAGTTCCAAAACATGAGCCGTTGCGGAGTTCGCTACTGCTTGGGCTTCTCCCACCTTGGAGGTAGCTATTGAAAGCATAGTGTCTGCCCCAAGCAGCTCTCCATTCAGACGATCACGATCGGCCCGGACCGATTCCAGCTCTTTTTGATTAATCTCGACTTGCCGCTGAGCTAAGGCAAGTCAACTCTCTAGATCTTCACAAGCCGGAGCGATATTTCGGCATAGATGGATGGCAGAAGCAAGGTCCAAATCTCTTCTATGTGCCTACAAGAAACAACCTTGATCAGAAAAAAACCCGATCGGGTGACGAAAGTTGGAGATAACTTACCACGGCATGGGATTCCAGATAGGACAGCACCATGCCGGAAACAGCGCCGTCTATACCGGGCGGGTTTTTTCTCCC
Organism: Utricularia reniformis; assembly: GCA_009725065.1. Lineage (NCBI taxonomy): Eukaryota > Viridiplantae > Streptophyta > Magnoliopsida > Lamiales > Lentibulariaceae > Utricularia > Utricularia reniformis. The sequence continues at coordinate 480,124 of RWGZ01001580.1, forward strand.
CAAAAACCGATACTCTTCAAGAGCAGCGTCTTTCCAGGAAGGGGGGACCCTCTTCGGCCCTCAAGCATTTGAAACGAAGGCTACCATCTCCTGGATGGCCTCCCGAACGGATTCTGGGCTCGATGTTGAGGGGGCTGATCTCTCCCCAATGGAGATCCCTTTCACTAGGATCGAGGCTGCGGGCCTAGTCATAGCCGATCGCAACCTCTTGTATTGTTTCGGGGCGTTACTTTCGGGGCCCCGCTTGCTCTAGATGGTTGGGGGAATGGGAGGCTTTGATACTCTGTCTCCCAAGCTGGAGGATGGAGGGACATCTTCCACCCGCATCGACCCCTGCAGCAACAACCGCACGACCTTAAGATCCATATGGGAGTTATTCCCGATTCTGTACATAGCAAGAAGCCTAACAAACGAATTCTTTTAGAAATCACCTCGTCCACCTCATCCATTGATCGGGGTTCAGGCCTCTGACTACTGGAGCTCCCCGCGGATCGTGAGGATCCAGCAGCGACGTTGAACTTTGGCTTGGATGCTTGTAGCTGGGCGTCCTTTTTGGCCTTTGCAGCAGCAGCCAACGTAGCAAGTCGGTTTCCTAACATCGTATCGGTGGAATCTGCAAAAGAAAAATAATAAGGACCAGGAGATATGAACTAAAGGAAACCAAAGTGATACCTGATCCTTCTGACCCCGACGAGTTGGAGCTAGAGAATATCCCCTTCGGGGCAGGGGCACCGGTCCTAACTGCTACCCCTTTCTCTAGCAGCTTCTTCTCCCGAAGTATGTCTATTCGTTTCATACGCCTTTCGGGAGGAGGAAGCATTGCCAAGGTATTGGCAATATCCTGGCGGGATGGGTTGAACCGGTTTCGGTCCAACTTCCCGATGTCAGGATGGGAGGTTAAGAAAGTGACCTTCAACAGGTCTTCCCTCGGGATGTCTATCCAAACGTAGCAAGATTCCCACTCATGAAGGAAATCTTCCTTGTCAACGATAATACAATCCTTCGTTCGGGTCGCTAGATAATAAAACCTGCAACCCCCTAGCAACCTCTTCGCCTGCGGGATCCCACCAGGAATTGGTTGAAAAAATCTTTTAGGGTTGGTTCTACCCCATGTTTATGACAGTAAAAGGTAAAGGTGATTATGTAGACATAACTGCCCGGAAAAAGAGCGAATGTTGGGCAGTGAATCTCTCGAAGTTCGGCCGCGACAAAAGGATGAAGGAGAAATCGCATGCCGGACCTAAGGGAGGCATAGCTAACGGGTATGGCGTTAGCCGGAACATTCATCTCAGCGGGACGGAAGCATGGAACGTCTTCCTTCCCCCTCCGGATGGGCAGGGATTGAAAATTTGGCCCGAAATACTTCGAGGTCCATCTCAGAAACAATTGGATACCTAGCTCTACAAGGTTCCATGGATGGTTACCTTAAGACTTGTGAGAAAATCGGAGTTGGAAGACGATCGAGCAAAATCGCCAGAGAGTTCTAGGGTTCAGAGAATTTTTCACGAGTTACAACCATGGTTGCACGGAACAGAAATCCCGACTTTTATAGCAGCGCATTGTCCAATCACAGGGCAACGCGTCACAACTACAAGCGGCTGTAGTCTGACGGTCTGTCCCCTCTTTGGAATACGGAAAGACACTCGCTATTATAGAGCCCAGAATTACGCTTTTACCCATAACCTTTACAAATTTCAATTTGAAAATTCACGCTCTGAAAATTCTTAAGTACAGGATCAGTCCTCAAGGACGCGCCGTCATGACCAGTTAGGGTACGGTCTTCCGTGGGTTTGATCGGGAACTCCTGCCTCAAACATTCTCAGTTTGATAATCGAACTCACATCACCATCATGATGGCGATAGAGTCAACGGGCTAGTGATGAGACCCTCGGAACCTGGTACCCCGAACCTGGTTAGGGCCAAGCTTAGCCAGGCCAGCCCAAGTGACATAAGCCGAACTTGGAGGCATAGATCCAGCTCACGTGAATGGACAGCCCAGCGAGAACAGTCAGGCCCGAAGGCACGTTCTTATCGATCGGGACCGATCGATAGAGTCATGCATTCTCCTCCTCGTCAGGACCGATCGGTCCACATCGCACAGACTATGTTTCGGGCCATCCACATTCCTCAACATGTGACAACAACCTCTGACAATCGTGTCAGAGGCAGGTCCGACGGAGTCGTACGAGCCTCTTTTTGGTCTGGAGATAGCCGACTAGTAGCGCCGAAAGGCCTAACGTCGTGCAGCCGCATAAAGTCATGCCCGGTGGCTGTCCCGCCCGACACGAGCCGACCTAGCCGCAGAGGACAACCACAAAACGACACCCTACTGTTCACGCAGCACAAAGACGTATAAAATGGACACTTGGGAAGCAAAGGAAATGATCCTCTTTTTTCTCTTCTTATTGGTCGGCTATCGATTTATTTTTTATAAGCTTTCTTCCCCTCGTTGTCTAAAGAACAAACATGTTATTTGTAATTAACAACTTGCTTATTGAATCGACTAAAGGTATTTCTAGCTCTTAGTCAAATGATTTTTTCCCCATCTTTTGGGGTTTTCCACTCTAAAATTGTTTTGTCCCTTCTATATTTGATTCATAATCGTATTCCACATATTAAATAAATTATAATCAAGTTCGTCTTGCAACGTACCGGACGACTGTTGGCACCCCCGGTTTTTGGACCACAACAATTACCTTTTGAGAAAAATAGAGTCTTCAGTTCTTAAATTTTTATATATTTAACAAAATTGCTTTTTATAATTATATTTCGTTCTAGAACTTTAAAGTTTTGACAGTTTAGATCTTCTAAATTTATAATATTTGACTAATTAAATCACCAAAGTTACAAAATCGATTTCCAAAATTTGTTTTAGATCGAAGACTTCATTTGCCAAAATTGAAAAATTTTGGGGACCAAATGTACTATATGTGTTAAACTTTGTAAATTAGTTTTACCATAATTAGAATGTATATGCGGATTCGTATTGCTATCTTCATATTTTTGGGATCAATGTTGACACAATCATAAAACTTTGAGAACTAAAATTATCAAAATCACTATAGAACCAAATTTGCGTGCCGGCTTACATTTTTTTCCCGGTTAATGTTTTGAAATTTCATTTGAAGACTATATGGACATGGTAATCTCATTATTGAATCCAAATTAAATGGATAGTTTTTAAAAAATACAAATACAAGTTGATAATTTTTAGTTTTTTAAAAAATTGCATTGATCAATCCATTCATTTTAACCATCAATAAAACTGGAATAATGTTTAGGGTTGTTTCATCAAATAATGTTTAATTTATTAAATAATTGCATAATTATAAATTTTAAAATAACATTTTATATTGTATAATATTTTTATTATATAAATAAATGTCATTATATTAAATATTGTCATAGTATCTTATTAGAGATGGTAAATGAATGTGTGGTTAGTATCATAATAATTAAATATATAATATACTATTATTTTGGAATCAGAATTTATAATTTTTTATCCAGACAAATAATAAATATCAATATGTAATTAAAAAATAAATATGTATCAAATATATATATATATAATATGGGCATTTAATATATAATATTATATAATATTATATATTATTTTTTAAGGATAATATTTAATAAGGATATTTCCTAACAAAAAATATTCATCATCTATTATGGGCAAAACTAAATATTAATTTATATAATATTAAAAAATTAAGAATTAAATATCTCAAACTTGTCTCATCAAACAAAATGTGGATCCATAATTTAAAATATTTGAAATTCAAATATTTTTTTCTTAAAAATGAAAAAAACTATAGAATGCGTAAATTAAGATTATTTTTCTTGAATATGCATAGATGTTTTACAAATATATATAACAAGTCTAAACAAGTAATTTATTTTCTATGCTAGTAATTAAGTGGATAACGAGGGACATATATGTAAAACCATTATTCATTACATTTAAAATTATTTCGTAATTTTGCAATTCATCGCACATACATCATCCATTTAAGCATCAAAATACATCCTAAATGAAACAAGTATCCATCTAGTAGCAACAATGCGAAAAACCCAAATTATTATCTCTATTTGTGGTATCTTAGTCAGTAGTCCTTAACATATATGTGGGCACATAAATTATTCTTATACATAAAACATGTAAGAAAATCATCCTACAATAATATTATATTTTTCATATGGCGGAAATAGTAAAATGATTTAAATATATTTAATTTAAATGAGGTAATTGTCTGGTAGTGTGTACGGGCAAAGGGGAACTTAATTGAGTGTCGTGGGAAATGGAAGGGAATAATTGAACGGCCTCCACCAAATTATCACTCTTATTGCAGTCATTCACAGTTTCACTCCTAATAATATTAAATAAATTTAAATTATTATTTGCCACTCCCTATTATGATTTATCCCTTTTTTCAAACGGCACACATAATAGTAATCATAATAGTTATTAAAATGGCCGTTTATAACTATTATTATTACCATTTTTACATTATTAATATTTTAATGAAATTCTTCAATTTTATGATATTCAGATTTTAAATCTTGCTAGACACATATATATATATATATGTATATATGAAAAAAATTATTTTTAGTCATTTGAATTTGTCTAATAATCAATTTTAGTCGTTCAATTAAAAAAAATAAATTAAATCATTTAAATTTAATATATTATCAATTTTAGTTTAAAATTACTAAAATCTTATCATTTTTTTCATATTATCAATGAGTGATATTTGTCATTGACCTGTGATATTTGAAATAGTGTAAATGTAGATATTCTTATAGTTTCAAAATTTTGTACGAAGCATCTAAAGTTAATATAATGTGTGTGGTTGACTCTCCAACTTTTTAACTTTGTAAACACATACCTTTAAAGTTTAAAAATGGCATGGTTGACCACCAAAATTTCAAAATTGTTTATATTTAAACAAGTAATTTTTTTATTTTTTTGCGTAATTGACCTCGTTCTTTCCATATATTGAAATTGATCAATTTTATTTACTGATTTGATATTTAGCCTCCGAACATATGTTAGGGAGCTAAATATCAAATCATTAAACAAAATTGGTCAATTTCATCATGTGGAAAGGAGATCAAATACACGAAACCTCAAAAAAATAACAGGAGTAAGGGTCAAATATAAACGATTTTTGAACCTTGGAGACCAAGCATCCAATTTTTTAACTTTGATGGCATGGTGTTTATAAATTTAAAAAGTTAGAGGGTCAACAACACATATTATGTAAACATTATGTGTTCATACGCAATTTTGAAACTATAAGAACATCGTCTTACATTATTTCAAAAATTGTAGGTCATCCTTGCAATTTTCTCTATTATCAATCCAAAAGCCTAAATGTTTTTATTCTCGTTATTTAATGATGGTTCAATAGCTATGGATAACAATTGGATGATTCATTCAATCAATGAGAATTTTAATAAATAAATGATTTTTTTATATTTTTTGAACAAATAAACTAATGGTAAGGTGTTAGAATTATTTACATATTAACCAGAATTTGAACTATTGGTATTTCAAAGAAACCAAAAGACATTGAAAGAAAATCTTTCTTTCTTGATATTAAAATAAATATATGTACATATTTATAAATACAACCAATAAAAACAAATGCTAATTTAACTAATTATGATAATATACCTTAATTACAATATTCACTGATTTATTTTCTAATACGTATTGAATGATTTATTTCCCAACTTAACACTCCTCCTCAAGTTGGTGCACATATATCGATCATGTCAACTTGCTTAATATTTCATCAATTTGAGCTATTCGAAGTTCTTTGGTTTAGATATATGAAAGTTTAAGATTTTTCTGAACATGAACCAGATGAATGCACGGTGGTTCATTTTTGTACATGAAATGAGATTTCCTACTATGGGTGGGATTCGGTAGATTAAACAGTCAAACAATCACAACTTTTGCAGCTAATCATTTTTGTAGCCCATTTTTTATAACCGAAACCGAACCGTTTAACCGTTTTATGAATTTATAACCGACCGAAACCGACGGTTAACCGGTTATCGTTTAATCGATAATTTTTAAAAGTATTCCTACAAACTTTGTTGCATAGTTAATCTATTTTTTGGGAACTTGATTTTTATACTTTTCGAATATAACCATTTTGAGTTATTATATTCTTCAAAATGGTTAAAAGTACAGAATTTTAGAAGAACCAATATATTCTAATTTTCAAAATGAATATGCATCTGTTGAGTTCAAATACATGTAATTTGAAATTAATTATATTAATCTAGATCTATACATGGAACTCGAACTAGACTTTCGAGAACATCAACAATAGTGAATCAATCCAAATGCAATAAAATTCTCTTGTATTCATCATTTCATTTTATTCAAAGATAGTAGACATTCAAATAAAAAATATATATTTCATTTTGTGTACCTAAAAGAGTGAATCAAAAAGAAAATTAGATACATAAAAATAATCACATAAAATATTCAAATGTAAATATTTACATAAATAATTTCTTAAAATTGTCGATGAGCAAATTAAAACATAAAAAAATACATTTAAACAAACAAAAAGATGTAACATAACCAAAAATTAAACATAATAATTCAATATTATCATGTTTAGAAAGATTCTGAAGTACGTAAATTTAAATATGAAAACAAGAAAATCATAATACTAAAAAAATATTAAACACATAAAATACTACCAAATATGCAATAAATCATAACAAAATACGAAAATATTACTAGAGTAGATTTAAAGACAAAGTAACAACTGAACATAAAAAGAATTCTATAAACCTTAATGACAAGTAAGTGATAATTTCTTTTATTTGAAGATTGGAAATCTGAGTCATATGGCATGTGAGCTAGGGGTGAGAAATTATTGTGTGTATCACGATCCACCAAAGCCAATTAATATCCAATTATTTAATCGGTTAACCAACATCAAAACCGATATTTATAAGTAAATCAATTATCTACCGTATAATTGTTTTAATCGATATGAAACCGAACCGTAAAAACCGATTAACCATATAACCTACCCCGCTTAGCCGATTAAATATCGGTTCGGTTCGGTTGTGCAGCTAGTGTCCCACCACTATTTCATACAATATGGCAGTCTACATCGATATGTGTTAGTTCGGTTATGAAAAACATTATTCTTGTCAATATGCATCGTGCTTGATTGTATATGTAGTCTTATCAAGTCTTCATGTATAATCTTTTTTAGAGCTTCATAAAACCCCCATTGGAACAAATATACGCATGGTTTTAAAAACCGGTCGAATCGATGGATCAGAAATGCTTTCTACTGGTCGCATCGGTTTAAACCGATTTAATAGAAAAATAAATAATAATGTTATAAATAAGATAAATATATTTGTTTAAAAAGAATTCTAAATAAATTCTTAAAAAATGTAATTAGGTGATATAAAAAATTATGATATATATATTTAAAAAAAATTAAAAAAATTTATAATATAAATTCTTAAAAACCAGTTTGAGTGAAATAAACCGATTCAACCAGATTTTTTGGTTCTAAAACCGGTTTTTAAAATAATGGCCAACTGATTTGAATCGGATCATGATTATAATCGATTCCCGATCGAACCGGTTGAACCAGCCGGTCCAACCGGTTTTTTAAAACCATGAATATATGTTTAATCTCTCGTCCAACCTAATTTACTCATGTAGTAATCCCCGTATTTGAATTGGATTACTAAACCCGTAATTCCATAATGGGATGAGATTGACAATATAATGCCCTTTAATATGTGAACATGAACAATGATATGATCTATATCTACACCTTAACAAATAGTGAACGTGAATAATGATATGCTCTATTTCTACACCATAATAAATACAACTTAATTCAACGTCAAAGCAAACAAAAAATTTAAACTTATTTAACTAATTACCTAAATACAGCAAAAAAATTAAAACAATAAAATACATTTATTTAAACAATTATTACAAAACATATTATACAAATCATGTAAGTTAAACTTTAGTAAAACCACAAAACAAATAATAATATAGAACCCATACATTAAAATAATTGTAAAACATATCTTTATTAATCCAATTATGCATTTCATAAACAACAAAACTTAAAGTATAAACTAATTTAAATTTAAAATATTAAATAAAGCATATTAATTTAATTATACTACTCTCTAATTACAAATTTAATGATATAACCGAAACATGTTCTTCAACAATTATTCAATAAATTATTATTACGAAACATATAACTTATATAATAAAACAATTAATTAATTTAAAATGTACAAAACACATAAAACCACAAAAAAACTATAATTCCAAAATGTAATTTAAAAACAATCACACACAACATAAATAACTTACACAAATAATTTACCCAATTTAAAACAAAGCATAAAAAACATAAAAAAATTAAAATTAATTAAATTAAAACTAATCGAAATAAACTATAAAAAAATAAAATCAAAATCAAAATTTTGGAGATGAGATTAAGTGAAAGAATGAGAGATGAGATAGTTTAAATAGATGAGCGAACACAAATATGGACGGGGATCACATTCACATCCTTTTAACATTCGACAAACTTGACCACATTTTGTGAACGTGAATAATTTTTTAAAAATACTTTTTTTTTCTAGAAATATTTGGGTAAATACTCACATTTCTCTTATTTGCATTTTATATTAAAATAGTACAAAGCCTTGTACGACAAGACAAATGGGAAGGAGACTTTTTCTTTTTTAGCCTAAAACAAAAATTAAATTTGTGGCCCACTTCTAAAAATTACAAGAGTAATACTGCAATTGTTCTTTTCTGTCGCTCTTATTGAATACGTAATTTTTGAATTTATGAGAAAGTTAAGTATAAGAACCCTAAACCTTAATTCCAAAACCCCTTAAAGGTGGCTACTTTGTAGAGTATTATATGGTAAGTGGTTGCATTAAGACGCCCAGTTGGAATTGGAATCCAATTGTGTTTCTTGGAATGGAGCGGAATCATTAGAGTTGCATTTGTGAAGCTGGCTGGATATGGTTAAAATCCATTTAAAAAATTAAGAGGTGCGTAGAGGGCGGGGCCTGGCCGGCGTTGTATTGCTCCGCCGCAGGGTGGTCGGAACTGGGAAGGGAATGAGATAGGATGGAGGAACGGTTTGAGGGGAAGTGTGGTGTTTTGTTAGTCTAAGCAATTAATACAATAACGTTTGGAATCTTGACGATGATTAGCTTAATATAAATACTGCCACCGTCTAATCGTACTGTGCTTTCTCTTCATGCTCATTTCGGTTTTACAATCCTCGAGAGCTGGAATTCTCTTATTCTACCAGTTTTTCTTTTCCTAAATTTGTGTTTTCGTCTGTCTGACTTCTCTTCTTTGGGGGTGTGACGGAAAGAAAAGTCTTTTGAGTCTCAAGGTCTACTGGGTTTTTTATTTCTTGTTAGGGATTGAGAAAAGGAATAAAACTATGGATGCATGTGAAGCTACGAAAGTAGTGATGTCGAGAATACGAGATTTGGATCCAGAAAACGCTTCAAAAATTGTGGGTCACATTCTGCTTCAAGGCCAAGGAGAGAAGGAGGTGATAAGATTAGCCTTCGCCCCAGAATCCCTTTTGAAGACTTGTATAAACCAAGCCAAGTCTTTTATGGGAATTTCGACCAGCAATTCCCCAGAACCTTCAACCCCTCTCTTAATCAATGCAGTGCAACGAACTTCTCCTAGAATGTTGAATGTGTTACATTTCAACTCTCCTTCTTCTTCACCCGCGTCTTTTTCTAGAAATGGGTCAAGAACCATATCCTACGCTGAGGTTGTCAACGGTTCTAACGTTAAGGGAAACGATTTTAGTAATGTTCTTGACTCACAATCACCTGACTTTATTTCGGATCCAATTGTTAGCCAAAGTGGTGGAAATGATTCCCTTGTTTTTCCTTATTCAGATGATTTGAACACCATATCGTTACACAGGAGCAATTCAGTAACTGCTGCTTCTTTTCCTTCAAATCTTGGTCATGGATGGCAGCCTTGCATTCATTTATCAAGTGGAGAGTGCAAGAATTGTGATTCTTGCAGGTTTTCCAACAATGAAAATGCAAATAGTGAAGGGTTTGAGATGGGTTCACCTGGAATTGCTTCTTCAGGTTTCGATGAGTTTTTTAGGCTTAAGGTGTTACAGCAGCAACAGAGATCTTCATTCATAGCTTCTGGATGTCATGTTCCTTACAAGCATACAAACTTTCAAGATGGAAATCAGAGGTATTCTATGAGTAACTTTAGCGTTATTCATCTGTTTAATTCAACTATTGAATTTAGCAAATAATTTTAGTTTTTTATTTTAGAATCTTTCACTTTTTTTGGTTCATATTGTTCCAACAAGAAGATGTTTGTTGACCAATAATAGGGTAGCTATTTCATGGAAGCTTAGTTACCGAATTCTCTCTTTGTCTAAACATTTGTTTTACTTGTAGTAATTCATTTTTTTACCAGTAGAGGTGATTTACTATCTCTCGGAAGAACAATCTCAAGTTCTCAGCAGATCTACTTGACATTTCCTCCAGACAGTATATTCAAAGAAGAAGATGTAGCATGTTACTTTAGGTAAGTGGTTACAACATAAAAGCTTTGTCTTTCGGGAATTGCATTTTCACATTGATTTCTTGTTTCTTTTATTATGAAGCATGTTTGGACCGGTGCAAGGTGTTAGGATTCCATATCAGTCAAAGAGAATGTTTGGCTTTGTTACTTTTATTAGTTCAGAGACGGTAAAAACCGTTTTGGCTAAAGGGAACCCACATTTCATTCGTGATGCACGGGTTCTTGTCAAACCATACAAGGATAAAGGACAAATCCTTGAGAAGTATATTCATCATTTATATTTGTTTATTAGTAATCTTTGTGTTGATAAAAATGATTCCTATGTAGGAAATCACTTGCACTACATCAACAAATAGAGAACGGGGATTATCTTTCTAGTTTGAGCTCTTCGAGTGATTACATAGAACAACTTGACATCCCTTTTGGTAAGCAATTTTTTGTAAGGCCCTACCCCGCCCTATCCCTATTATCAACATTGTTTACATAAATCCAACTGTCAAATGCCGTTATTATGTTTGCTGACAGGGCCGAGAATGCTAAATGCGCAAGATAAGATATTACGTAGAAAATTTGAGGAGCAGGCGGATATACAAAATGCTATAGAATTTCAAGGCCATCGAATGATGAATATAAAACTCGTTGACTGGAACAATAAAAACGATGATTCTGATTCATTCTCAAGTTTTTCTCAAAGTGTGTCTCCAAGATGGACTGATTTTCTGATGAGACTAAATTCTAATTCTCCTTGTGAATCTTCTTGTGGTCAGTCACTCTGTTATCTTGTTTCATGATTTCTAATTGCTTTTAACTACAGGTGACAAAATGTCATAAAAGGAATCTTTATGAAGCTGCTGAAATGCAGGTCTTGCCGATTCCATTTTGTGATGCAGCAAAGTTTCAAGTGAAGTAGTCTCTGACTCTGTATCTATAGGCAGCCAAGCTAAAATAGACAGCCCAGTTTACAATACACCAATCAGTAACCTTGCTTTTTCATTTTTATGTATACCTCGGGATACTTGTTTTTGAACCTAAACTATCAAAACTCAAGTTTGATATTTTACTATCATAACAATTATTAATATATATAATAAAAAACCTAATGCTTGTAAAAATGGTTATTTTTTAACGCCCTCACTGATATTCGATTTGTCGTTCAATCCTTAAGGGTCTTGTGTAGAGTTTGAATATATAATTTATGAAACATGTGTACTTTTTTTAATATTTACATGGTAGGTATGAAATTGTATCTATGTTGTTATATAGTCGAATGGATCATTGGATCGGGTTTTGAGTAAATTTCATTAATAAAAATGATCAATGCATAAAATTAAAGAAATCATTTTAAAAGTAATCAATGCATAATGTATTAACTAGGATCTTAAAAAACAAAATTCAATAGGACCATAAGTAAATAAATACAAAATAAATTATTGTTTTGAATTATATAAATAATATATATATATCAGTATGCCAACAGTATATATGTAATACTATTTTCTTTGGTTTCAAGAATCGATCAAATCAGTGGATTGTATACTATATCGGTTATATTGGATTGTTGGATTTATTTGAATCGGTTATATAATAAACATATATAATTCTAAAAAATGTAAGACAAGATATTATATGGTTTGTATTTCTTCGCAAAAAGATCTTGTATAAAACATATTGAATAGCGTATCTATTTATCTAGATAACAAATATCTACGGCTTTGCAACACTAGATGAGAGTGTTGTGGTCCCTTTTGGGGTATCCAAATGATTTAATCCAAATATTATTATTTGATAAAAATCCGATCAGTTCTTTAATTATAAAGTTCTTTCTTTTTAGCTCTATTTATATAGTATTATGTCGGACACAATGATGTAGGAGGTATTGGAAATCTGGATCAAACATTCACAGAAATAAACAACATTAATATTAATGCAGTAAATAGAAAATAATACCAGAAATGTGATTTGATCTCCGTTATCAAATTTGGTTGAGTGTCGCTTGTGGCACGTCATAATGACGCTGAACTTAAGAACAATTCCGGCAAAACCGGTGTTCTCCAGNATCATATACCAAAGGTTATGGTATCTCTCAAGTATTTCATTACAATTATTTGAATATATTTACATTTATCCACACTAATTGATAAATAATATTTTATCAATTATACATTATATAACTTCTCGTATCACTCTTTATGTAGGTGATTGCTTGAGGGTAAAAATAGACTTTAATAATTTGTACATTTTGTTCTATTGGTCAGGAACAACACACCCTCAAACCGAGTCACATAGATTTCTTCTTCAATATCACAATTCACAAAACAGTCTTGACATTCATCATATAAATGACAAGCATCTGGATAGAAGCTAACACAATTAGAATACATATAGAAGTGATTCTAGTCACAGGGGCAAAATATCAAAGTAATCAATACTTGGCTTCTCAATTAAGCATTTGACTACCAATTGATACATATCAATGTAGCAATCACGAAAGAGTTTCTATCAAAATTCTAAATGTAGTGAATAAACTTTGCTCCCGGAGTCATATCAATCAACTATCTATCATATCAGACTTTTTAAGATAAAATCAAATTCTATCTTAATAGCTTCTTTCCAACACGATGAATTTGAAGAAAAAACTCTATAAGAATAAGTCAAAGATTGTTATCAATTTGATATTTATCAATATGATAACACATAATATAAGTTTCTCTCATTTGACATTACTCTATCTCAAACTCTCAATATATATTGTAGTTTTGATATCTCTCGGAGTGTTATGAGGAGTTATTTCCGATAGTGGAAAATTATATTCAAAAAATTCAACATTCTTTGTCTCAAAAATAGTGTTTTACACAATGATATCGTTTCTCATCACAAAACGATTCACTACACTAATCTCTACATAATTTATAAACATCTAATTTGATGTTTTAGATCATCTCTATTTATTGATATAATGGAAATGACATTCACATGATACCCCCACATTTTGGGATATTTGAAGTTTAGATTAAATTTCCCAAAATTACATAATAATATCAATAAATATCACAATCCAATTAATCAAGAAAATAGATATGTATCAATTAATAATCACATCAAATAGCCGTAACATTCCAAGCAATAATTTCATGATCAAATAATTGAAACATTTTTTATTTCAAACAATTGAAATAAAAAATACAAAGTAATATTAGAAAAGTAGGCTGAAATTTTAAACAACTAATTCCCATAAGCATTGACAATAATAAAAGGTCAATTCAATAACCTAATAGCCGAATTTTCTGCAGAAAATTCTAATGTAAAACCAATCCAGCTTGGAGGTTGTGCAGTACAAAAGTCAGCCTTCATTCGTCCATCTCGTGTTTGAAAATTTTTTAAAATTTATATTTGCTTTATATTTTTGTTATTTGTTTTAAATAGCAAATATAATGATATTTTGAGTTTCACTTGATTTGCGTTCAATAGACTAATTATTGTTTTAAGGATTAGGCTTTATTCTCTTTAACCCAATAAATTTATGACTGAATAGGATGGAAAAAGGGTTTTTTAAGGAAGATCAACTTCTAAAGAAGCATTACCTTAACTTTTATTCAGGTATTGTTTTAATAGAATTGAAAGTATCTAATTATTTGGAGATACTGTAAATTCATGTGTTTAATCATATATGTTTTTATAGATTTTTCAGATCCTGCAATTGATAGTTTTGCACAAGTAAATGCTAATTTTAATGTTGATCACTTGGAAGAATCACATAGCATTGATGAAGATGATTTTGTAGGGTGTGATTTGAATATGTCTAATGGTTTGGATGATGCTAATTTCAATGGGATTGATGTTCATCATCAATAAAAAATAGTGCAACCTTTCTATACTTCAATTGGATCTTCGATATACCGTGACTCTATAGATGTTAGAACCACTAAATTAGCAATTAATATGATTTTTCAAGATATGGAGCATGTAATTTATGACGTAGAGAAATATACAGTTAGTGTTGCTAAGAGAGAAATTATTGTATGTCGTAGTACAAAATCAATATGGGTGGTGACTTGTGCTCAAGCTAACGGGGATCCTCCATGTAGATGGAGGCTCAGATGTGTGTTTATGCGTACAAGAAAAGCATGTGTTATTACAAAATTTAATTCTCATCATACCTATTTCATTAATATCAATGCATCAACTTCTCATATAAATCTTGGTTGTGATGTTGTAGTTGTAGCTAATGAGATATTAAGTTTTATCATGATAGATTCTATCATCAAGTACAATCAAGAGATATTGATAATCCGAATGAAAACAGTACAAAAAACGATCAAATCCACTCCGTCGCGCAAGAGATAAAGCCAGTTGTGAGTTTTCAACAAAATCTCTCGACTACATACAAAATGTCGTGACTAGGCTCAGAAGGTCGCGACTAGCATCACAAACTCGCGGCATAGCTCACAAACTCGCGACATGGCTCATAAACTCGCGAGTGTGCCTTAACAAAATAAGATACGAAACTCAGGGTCCAGTGGAACAGTGCAAAAACTTGCGACCGGGCAGTGACTAGCGACTTTTCGTACAAAAAGTCGCGACTACGACCAAGACTACACAATCTCGCGGCGAGACATGCAAAAAGTCACGACTAGGCATAAAGTCGCGACTACCAGGTGAAGTTTGAGCGAAAACCATGCATTGAGAAGCGTGCCAAGAGTATGGATCTTTTTCTAGGGCATAAGGTTTTGTATTTATAGATAAATTTGGCACAATAGGTCAACTTAGGGTCCAAAAACCCAATGTTAGTCAAAGTAGCCCAACTTACTTAGAAAATATCAAATTAAACCGAATTAGTGTCATAACGTCCCGAAACTTCAAAAATGCACCCCGATAGAACACTAGTAGCATGTAATGTCGAGAAAATATCCGGGAATACTCCTCACCAGTTCATCGTCTCCGAATATTTAGGAGATAGCCAAAAATATCACATAAGGTCTCCAAAATTATGAGTGCAAAATTACGAAAATACCCCTAGCATCATTCCCGACCGAAATCATCCAAAACTTCTCAAAACGCCCTCAGAATCCTCATACGTGGGCTCAACATGCCCAAATTACGAGACTACCCCCCCAAAACCACATTACTCAATGAATATAATTGAAAATCAAAAATATCATTTAACCACGTCAGACGAGCCCCGGGGATATCATAATTACATAATTATCCCCTGGCAATATCAATAGTCCCCTGGTTTGTAGATTCAGATTCTAAGTCGTAAACCACATTATATCAGCTCATCTAGAAGTCCAGTACTCGTTCCATACACTTTTTTGAAAAAACCATGAGTAACGCCGAAATCGACTCGCTGACATTAAAGGTATCAGATTCTGAGTTCAATCGAGAATTTCACGACTTTTAAACTCGGAGGGTATGCTCTTATACATATCGCTCTTTACTTTGCGTACCGACGTATTTCATTATACACTGAAATTCTGCTGCCCCCCTTCGATTCATTAATCTTACACAATTGAACTTAGAAAATATTATTAAGTGCATATCAAGATGGTTTCAATCTCCGCACGGAGTTCTGATTTTTTGCTTCATCAAAATCTAGTTCTTCACAACTTAGGGGGTTCGTTAGCTCCTCAACTTCGCCATTCAATCTTGTTCCCCTTGTGATTGTTACTCAATGACCTCGAGCTCATATGTCTTTTACTTGCATAAGATATCCCCACGTTCGAACAAGAACATCACATTCTAACCTCCGCCAGTAGGTTGGTACTTACTCCTTTGCCATTCTCACTATTTTGTGGCAATTATTTTATGCTTACGGTCGATCATGTGCATCTTTTATATGCAGCTCAATTGTTGGCTACCTGTAAAGACTATATCATCTATATATCATGCTTGCTTTCTTAGTAAGGGGCCGCTGAAATAAAGAAGGTTGGGTGTCCAAACTTGACGAGTAACGTGGGACTTTGAGGTCGAGTCCCAACTTTGAGGCGAAGTGATGAATTATTGCCCCTTTAAGAAATGATCTCATAAAAAATAAAGTGCCTCTAGCCGAGATTTAAGTATAGAATGGAGGCTTGACTGAATTATAGTTTTGTCGGTCATCAAATATTATGTTGGGGACATACCGATTGAGATAGGGTCATTACCTTCCCTCTATTCGTGCTTCATATATATATATGTTGTCTGGGAATTATGATTCTATCCTGCAATATATCCTTACTGCAGGGGAAGCTTCGCCTCGGAAGATGTTAGCTGAACTCTGAGTTACAAGAGAAGAACACCAAGGGCCCCGACTTATAATCATATATGAAACAACATAAAACCAGGGCAATAACGTAAAATTGCCTCATAAGTAGGCCAAGAACCGTTATATTTCAATCTCATCAATTTTGATCCCTCCTATGTCTCCTTTAATAAAATAAGTCCCCAACTCCGTTTGAATCTACATCTCTTTATTTGCGAATTTAAATTTTCCTTTACTTCGTCCCGTCTCTAATAAAATCTCGCAACTTGACCAAGCCAGATAGTTGTTGCTATATTCGGATTATCTCGGGTAAGAAAATCCATGTTATCCATAAAATGACTTTATGACATCTCCGATTGTAAATAGGATAATCTGTGTCATGCAGACAATTATTCTTTGGACCTTATGACCATAAATAACGACACACATGTTATACAACAACGTGTTAATCCTATACATTCATAAATAATGTACCCGAGGCATCCATAAAACGCTTAAGAGTAATTCACCATATGTCAAAAAAGTATAGACCTTTTGGGAATAATTACTTGATCACTTTCGTACGGATCCCCAGTAGGCATCTCTGATCGTAAATGAGATCGTAACATACGTGTTATGGTCCCTTTTTAGGGGGTACCAACAGTCGTCCGGTTCGTTCAATCNATGACCATAAATAACGACACACATGTTATACAACAACGTGTTAATCCTATACATTCATAAATAATGTACCCGAGGCATCCATAAAACGCTTAAGAGTAATTCACCATATGTCAAAAAAGTATAGACCTTTTGGGAATAATTACTTGATCACTTTCGTACGGATCCCCAGTAGGCATCTCTGATCGTAAATGAGATCGTAACATACGTTTCCTTACTATACATAAGGGAATTATCGTTGACTGTCGCAACCACGTTTAAGGGAGCGATCTTAATACATCCAAGAAAGTTTCTTGGTTCTTTCAATCGTAAACAAAAAATATGAGATACTCATGAGACAATTACTGGATATGCCGATCACACGAGATAAAAATATAGGCTCATCCACTTAAAAAATTTCAGCTTGTTCATCGTTGACATAACCAAGCGCCCAACAATACCTTGCTTCTATCTCTTTGACTTATCTAGTTGACATCCGGAGAATGGGCGAGGGACACAACGTTGTTCGAGACAAAGATATCTCTTCATGTGAGGCTTTATCAACTTATCAAATGACTATTATGTGGTATGGACGAGACAAATGTCTTTCTTTACTTACTGTCTGAAACGAATCCACTTCGTATGCTACTTTACAATCATTCTCGAGAATTTTTGGATGTCTATAAATTTGCTCATTCATCAATAAGCAAGCTATCGTGTCATAAGCTATCAAAGCAAATATGGATGAGACCTCTTAATCATTAAATAGGCAAATATCAGTGCCATTAAATATCCTTGTATGACAAACATTATTCTGAGAGTATTCCTTGCTGTGGGCTAGTTCTTCAATCGCTTTGGTCGTAATTGAGAGTCCCTAGTCGTAATAGAATTCAGTTGAGTCATTCTGATCGTTTATCCGAATGAAATCTATGAACACGATCCATTGGCAAGTAAATGCATTTGCAGATGATTAAGTCAAACAATAGATTTTTCAGACAATTGTCCCTTTTATAGGGGTATCACTTTACAATTTCAATAATATCTGAGAGTGCCCGATCATAACTAATGAGAATTGGTACCACAGAACCATCACAGTAAATGAAAATACGCGATCATAAATAACGAAGTCCATCCAATAGGACTGTAACTTGGTCAGTTTAACAAATGAAGTCATTTCATAACGTGGCTTCATAATTTCTCCGGTAATAAACACTCTTCTCCTGATCGTAAATAACACAGTATTCCTCGTCATATATTGAAATTTTCTTTCATTTCTTTTCAATTTCTCTGATCAATATAAGGAAAATCTAACTCCGAATAATATGAATCGAGAAGTTAACCTCCGAAATAATAATAAATTTTCATATGATTAGTTTGACGATTAAAGATACATAATCTTTCGGTATGATTTGAATCTAAGATATTCCCGAACTTGGGTAAGAATCCCAAAGAGTCACACAAAGTTTTACGATAATTCCGAGCACTGGTAAGAGTCCCAGTAATCGTAAAAATTTGTTGAATGCAAATCATAAGATGAATATTTGGTGATTTTGATCGTTTATCCAAGTGAAAACCATAAATGTGATCACCTATAATGAGGATTGATATCGCAGGATTATCTCTCTCATCCATTCCAATCACAATCGAAAATGTGTGATCTTTTAACAGATTTCGCTCTTTGAGGATGATAGATAGCTAACCACTCAAACATGTGGTTTAATAATTTCTTTCTCCGACAAGGAATAGCACAATTTCCTTCGGGATCATATACCATGAATTCCGTGAACAAGGATATCTCAATCGCGCAAACGACATTTGGTATTTCTCATAGAAATATGTTCTCGACGAAATTGCATTCTCACTGACTATAAACTTGCACTCGAGATTATCTTACTCTTCACGAAGCACCCCTTATTCCCTTGCTTGTTTTCTTGTGCTATACACTTGCACCCTTGATCATCGCACATTCCCTCGGTATAAACTTGCACCCAAGGTCAACACACTTTCCCACCGGTATAAACTTGCACCCGAGGTCAACACACTTTCCCACCAGTATAAACTTGCGACCGGGGTCATCATACTTTCCCTCCAGTATAAACTTGCACCCGGGGTCATCTCATGACCCGGACCCACGATAGCTCGGTCCGAGTCCAACAGTCGGCCAGGCGCATTCACGCCCGAAGCCTCGTGCAACAAGATTGTTTAAAATCAATAGTACCGGTGCTTTATTTATAACTAAAAGAGTTGGAGATTGTTCAACATAACAAGGAAAAGATTAAAACAACTTAAAGGTTCGACATGACGGCACCGACCCGTCCTTCCAAGGGTAGCTTCTTCACTCCGCACGACCTCCATCGAGCTCGGGTTCACTTAAGCCTACATATCATAAACACACATATGAGTTGATAACTCAGCAAGAGACCAACGATTAACATAACCCTATGCCCGTGCCCGTACGAATACTGCGCCCTCATCGAGCGCAGCGCAATGCCTGTGACCCCGAGGATACCTCTGCCATAGTCATGCCATATATCATACCATACCATACCATACTCGAGACTTGTCTCGAGTTAACCGATGGTGGCTACTCCGTGTCCCATACCACGGTGTCTTCAGGTTCGGTCTTAATCGACCCTACATCCATACGTTCCCCCTTGGGGTGAACAAGTTTGGCTGCTACCGTGACCTAGTCACGTTGCCACCGGAGATAACCTGGCTGAGGGGTCAGATCCCGCAAGTACTTACACAATCTCGTCATAGTGCCTTGCCCCAGGCAAGGTCTTTTCCATACCATAGATGCCTCACCCCGGGCGAGGTCTTTTCCACCAATTTCCGGTATCATACATCACATCTTGCCTTGTCCCCGACAAGGTCTTTCACATTTGCGTGTCTTGGTCATGACTCGTGTAACGACCCTAATTTGGGCCTAGCTGTTTTGGAAAAACGTGCTAAATAAAACGAAACGTTCGAATGTAAACTTAAAACATAGTTAAAAAACATTAAAGTTTAACAACATAATTTAGAGTGTTCTCAAAAGACCGGACTCTATCACCGGACAACCGACGACCTCCTTCCATGCCCTCCTCACACCTCGTCCGCGTCACCTACAAAATCTGTAAAGTGGTCACAATCTATTAAAGGAAACTTCACACACGCTACACATTATCTTTTCATTTCTTAACTAAACCGTACACACATGCGTAAATCATTTCTTTTAACCGTTTTCTTATTTCTTTCTTCTTTTACCCTTATCATTCCCCTCATACTTTAACTTTACTGTTGCCGAGAGTAACATGCTCGGTACATGTCCCGCCCAAGCCAACCGTCAGCTGTTGGTGGACTCGACGGGCCATATGCTTCCCTTCCCCGGGTGGGTACTTAGGCGCTGCCCCTTTTTCCACCCGGATCCGTTCTGCCCTTTTCGTACGTATCTTTTCATCTTTGGAACTTATCGTTCCATTCATCAAGCATGCCCTTCGTTTGGCGAATCGTGTACTAGGCACGATGCCGGGTTCGGTCGTACAGTCCATCCTTCCTCACCCCGAGTCTTATTAACATTTATCTCATTCATTCGTGTCTTTTTCTTTCTTCCATAATGACCCAATCCCGTTTCCCTTACTACATTGTGTTCACTCCACTTACCGTTTTCTTTTACTTGCTATAATCTTTCCGTGCTTCCCTGCATTTCGTAACAGGTCTTAGTTACTCGAATTCCAACGTTATTATCTTATTGTTAACTATGTGATTACCGTAGATCCTACGTGTCCTTTTCCTCCCACGATCCGACTTTGAGACGCAACGAAAACACTCAGACTTAGTATTTTCGCGATAATTCACTTCTTCCTTGAAATCCTCGACACTTTTATGCTAGAACCAAAATCCGCGACAATTTTACACTTCAAGCATTTTTGCGACAATTTTGTTCTTCAACCATTTCCGCGATAATTTTGCCCGTCAACGTTTTCGTGAAAATTTTTCAAAGAGGAACTTTTCGCGACAATAATTGCCTTCCCAATAATCCGCGACAATTTTACAAACGTTAAAATTCGCGACAATTTGCTCACCACATCAAATCCGAGATAATTTTCAAGTGTGAAATTTTCTCGACAATAATGGCCTTCAGGAAATTCGCGATAATTTCCTTCTTTCGCGACAATATCCGGATTTTCGTGGCTTAATGATAATTAACTCGTTTTTGGGCCTCCCCACCCCTATTTATAGACATATTAACTTTTATAATTCACATTTTGACCTCTCATTCTTTTCATTTTGACCCTTCCTTTATCCTTTGCTTTACTTTCTATTTTTCGTTTTTCGTTTTTCGCTCTTTCATTCCCGTATCCCTCGTTATTCATTGTCTAGATTTTTACCGCTACATTTCCTACTATTTGTTCCATCATACCTTTTTCCTGGCTATTACATCCTTCCAACTTATTTTGAGTTTCATCCCGAAACTCATGCGTACCACTCTTCCATTAACTTCGGCGCTCTCTGCCTAATCTCTCATTCCGTTTCACATGTAGCTTCCCTTTCTCCCTGATTAGACCATTGTGCTTTCACCATGGGAATTAGTTTGTTTCTAAGTCTTCTTTCCTCTCTGCCTAGGATTTTCACTGGAACTTCCTCGTATGTCAATTCTGGGGTTATCTCTATGGGTTCCTCCGGTCACACTCCTCCTCAGGTGGGATACGTGAAAAACATTGTGGATCCCCCTCATCTCTTCCGGAAGCTTCAGCTGGTATGCTAGTTTTCCGATTCGTCGTTCCACCTCGTATGGTCCGATATACCGAGAACTCAGCTTCCCTGTCCTTGTGGTCCTTAGCACCCCCTTCATTGGTGATATCTTTAGGTAGGCGTGATCCCCAACTTTTAACTCTTAGGGTATCCTTTTTGTGTCTGCCCAACTTTTATATCGGTCTTGTGCCGCCTTAATGTTCTTTTCGTATCACAGCCACCTTTTCAATGGTGACTTCCATCAATTCTGTTCCCGTGGTCTTTCTCTCTCCACCTCATCCCAACATAGTGGTGTACGACACTTCCTCCCATACAATGCCTCATACGGGGCCATGCCAATGCTGCTCTGAAAACTATTATTGTATGCAAATTCCACCAGAGGTAGGAAATCCTCCCAACCTCCCTTAAACTCCAATACATATGCTCGTAACATATCCTCCATAATTTGATTGGTTCTCTTGGTCTGACAATCCGTCTGTGGGTGATATGATGTGCTCATGCTTAACTGGGTTCCGAGTGATTTCTGTAAACTTTGCCAAAATCTAGACGTGAATCTTGGGTCTCTGTCTGACACAATATTTACTGGAACTCCATGTAACTTGACTATCTTATCCACATATATTTTGGCTAGTCTGTCTACTCCGTATGTTGTCTTGACTGCTAAGAAATGAGCCGCCTTTGTTAGACGGTCAACCACTACCCATATTGCGTCGTTCTTCCGTGGGCTCTTGGGTAGTCCTACTACAAAGTCCATGCCGATGCTATCCCATTTCCCCTCTGGAATCTCTAAGGGTTGTAGCTCGCCTCCCGGGCGTTGTTGTTCGGCCTTAACTCGTTGGCAATTTTCGCATTTGGCCACAAAGTTTGCGATCTCGTTTTTCATTCCATTCCACCACTAGTGCGTTTTTAGGTCTCGATACATCTTAGTACTTCCTGGGTGAACTGAGAAGGCCGAACTATGCGCCTCTGCCATAATCTTCTTCCTTAGCTCTGGCCTGTTTGGTACCCATATCCGTTCATTCATTCTGATTAGCCCATCGCTTCCCTTGTTTTTCTCTGATTTATCGGTTCCGTTTCCCTTTTATCGCGTTACGGGTTTCTCGGGGTCTGATATCTGTGCTTCTAGTACCTCCTCCAGTATCCCAGGTTTTGATGTAACAGTCTCTAACATGACTGTGGTCGACTCTACCACTTCCAATTGTAGGTTCTCCATTTCCCTTAACAATGTGTTTGCTAACACGCCATGAGTCTTCCTGCTAGTGCATCGGCTACTTGGTTTGCATTTCTGGGGTGGTACTGAATGTCCAGGTCGTAATCCTTTATGAGTTCTAACCATCTTCGTTGTCTCATGTTAAGCTCCCTCTCGGTGAATAGGTACTTCAAACTCTTGTGGTCTGTGAATATCTCGCACTTCACACCATACAGATAATGTCTCCAAATCTTGAGTGCGACTACCACCGCGGCTAATTCTAAATCGTGTGTTGGATAGTTCACCTCATGTACTTTCAGTTGACCGGATGCGTATGCTATGACCTTCCCTCCCTGCATCATTACACACCCGAGTCCTTCATTCGAGGCGTTGCTATATACCGTGAAGTCGTGTCCTGGTGTGTGTAGTACCAGTATTGGTGTAGATGTCAATTTCGTTTTGAGACATTCGAAACTCTCTTTACATTTCTCATCCCATGTATACCTCGTTTCTTTTCGGGTCAAATATGTCAACGGTTTAGCAATCCTTGCGAACCCCTCGATAAAATTTCGATAGTACCCGGCTAATCCTAAGAAGCTCCTCACTTCTCGAGCATCTGTCGGTCTGGGCCAATTCATCACTGCCTCTATCTTTGTTGGATCTACCGTCACCCCTCTTGCTGATATCACGTGTCCTAGAAAAGCTATGCTGTCCATCCAGAATTCACACTTGCTGTATTTGGCATACAAATTCTCTTGTCTGAGAGTCTGTAATACTACTCTCAAATGTTACTCGTGTTCCTCCCGGTTTCGAGAGTAAACTAGGATATTGTCAATGAACACCACCACGAACTTGTCTAGATACTGGTGAAATACCCGGTTCATCAAATCCATGAAAATTGATGGGGCATTAGTCAATCCAAACGGTACTACCGTGCATTCGTAAAGGCCGTACCTCGTTCGAATGGCTGTCTTTGGTATGTCTCCTTCTCTTACTCGGACCTGATGATACCCTGACCTCAAGTCTAATTTTGAGAACACCTTCGCGCCTTGTAACTGATCAAACAAGTCATCGATTCTAGGCAACGGATACTTGTTCTTTATCGTGACCTTGTTTAACTCCCGGTAGTCGTAACACAGTCTTAACTCGCGGCTTTTCTTTCTAACAAATAACACCGGTGCTCCCCAAGGGGAGTTGCTTGGCCTAAGAAATCATTTTTCCAATAGCGACTCAATCTGTTGTTTCAGTTCTTGCATCTCTTTGAGTGCCATTCGGTATGGAGCCTTGAAGATCGGTTGTGTTCCAGGGAGTAATTCAATTTCCATTTCCTATTCTCTCTGAGGCGGTTGACCCGGTAGCTTGTCGGGAAATACATCACTGTATTCACAAACCACTGGAACTAACCTCAATGGTGTCCCTTCCTTCTCCGTTGTGACAAATTATAGCCAATTCGATCGGTCCCTATTTTCTTCATCCTCACTCATAATCGGTTTTCCGGCCATGTCCTTTCTCCCTTCCCGCGGCGTACTAAAAGTGATCGTACGTTCTAGACATCTCACCTGCGCATCGTACCTAGATAACCAATCCATTCCTAGTATGGCATCGAATCCCATATCCCCTAACTCAATCAAATCTGTCTCTGTTAGCACTGTATCCACTTCCACCGTGCATCCTTTATAGATTCTATTTGCCTCCATGGCTTCGGATCCCGGTGTTTTTACTTTGATTTTAGCGTTACTTTCCATTATCCCAAATCGTTTTGCTAACTTCTCCGACACAAATGAATGTGTCGCCCCACAATCAAATAATACGAAAGCTGTAAAGCCGTTAATAAGTAGTGTACCTGCCACGACGTCTTCAGCCACCGAGGCCTGTTCCTTGTTCATAGCGAATACTCGAGCATTTCCAGTAATCCTTTCCCTTGCCCTGTTTTCGGTTACCCCGGTTACGATCCTTCTCTTCTTCGGACATGCTTTGGCAAAGTGCCCATCCTGGCCGCACTTGAAACAACTGTTGGTTCATGCTCGGCATTCTCCAAAATGGTTCTTCCTGCACTTGGCGCACGCAGGCTTGATCGGGGTCCTTGTGCCGATTATAGAACTCTCGGATGAGTCAAAGATAACAACTATGATCCATTACCAGCCCTCTATCAGTCGACGACAATTATAGAATCTTTGTAGTGGCCTTTCCTTGCAAAGGCGGCGACAATTATAGAACTCTCGGATGAGTCAAAAATAACAAATATGATCCATTACCAGCCCTCTATCAGTCTTGCGGAGAAACAGACAGCCGCGGTGGCCAATTTGGAACTTTCGAATGAGACGTGGTTTTTATTGGATGCCGTAACCGACGAACCATCTTGGAAGGATGCTATCGTAAATTATTTAGTCAGGAGGGAATTGCCCACTGACGAAGGTGAGGCTCGAAGGACTATGCAAAGAGCTACGAATTTCGTCTATGTGGATGATAAGCTGTATAAGAAGAATTTCGGAGGCCCATATCTTCGATGTTTGTCCCCGATGCAAGCAAAGGATGTTATAGAAGAAGTTCACGTTGGGGACTGTGGTGATCATTCAGTTGGTCGATCCTTAGCGAATAAGGTTAAGAGGGCCGGTTATTTTTGGCCAACACTGGTGAAAGATTGTGTAAATTTTGTTCGGACTTGTTCTTCTTGTCAGTTCCACTCAAACGTGCATCATATACCGAGAGCTAGCATGAAACCTTTATCGACAACATGTCCTTTCGATATGTGGGGCATCGATATTTTAGGACCATTTCCGAAGGCACCTAGCCAATAGAAGTTCTGCATCGTGGTTTTGGAGCATTTCTCTAAGTGGATACATCTGCTGGTGCAAGTCCCCTTCCAAATTGAAGTGGAGCACCCCGAACGGATCCCCCGAGCAGTCTAATTTGTACTCCGTATCCACAGGCTCGAACTTACCGGATAGACTGGGATCAAGTCTTCCTCTCTCTTCCAGGGTTAGGGATATGCCAAGATTCNCTGATCTAAAAATAAATACCCAACATATTTTTAGACTAGATCAACAGGCTCATCCACTTAACATATATTCATCATGTTCATCGCTGACATAAACAAGCGCCCAACAATAACTTGATTCTATCTCTTTGACTTATCCACTTGACATTCGAAGAACGGGCGAATGACACAATATTGTTCGAGACAAAGATATCTCTTCATGTGAGGCAGTTTTCACAACTTATCAAATGACTATTTTGTGCTATGGGCGAGACAAACGTCTTTCTCTATATCTGTCCGAAACAAATCCACTTCGTATGCCGCTTTACAATCTTTATCGAGAATTTTTCTGTATAGATTTGCTCATTCACCAATAAACAAACCGTCGTGTCGTAAGCTATCGAAGGTACCAAACATGAGATTTGTTAATCATCAAATGGGCAAATATCGGTGTCATTAAATGTCCTTATACGACAAACATTTTATCCAGAATATCCTTTGATGTGGGATACATTTTCGATCACTTTGATCATAACTGTGAGTCACCAGTCGAAGAAGAATTAAGTTGAATTCATACCTGATCTAGTCTAAAAATATTTTGGGTATTTATTTTTAGATCAGTCAATTTATAATTTACTAGAAATTAGATTGTTGTGGGGACACAAGCGATATACGAGGTTGGGCCCACAATGTGTGAGCTTACGTCCTCGGGAGAGCAAAGCTCTACCTTGGTTTTCACTATAATATTCGGCGAGTACAATTACAATGATGTGATAGCAACAATACGGATGAGAACGGCTCGTGAAATAATCGAAAACACTCAGTCGGGCTCGGAAAGCTGACAGCCGCGAGTTGTGGTCGATAACTTGCAGAAAATACTGTACTAGCAGCGCAGCCGGCACTGTACGAGCAGTGCAGAGAACACTGTACGAGCAGGAACTCGTGAATAGTAACTGCAGATGCGAGTTCTCGCGAATAGTAACCAGATGAGCGTGGCCGCGCGAACTGGTACGAGTTCTCGCGAATAGTAACCAGATGAGGGTGGCCGCGCGAACTGGTGCGAGTTCTCGCGAATAGTGACCAGATGAGGGTGGCCGCGCGAACTGGTGCGAGTTCTCGCGAATAGTGACCCAGGTGAGGGTGGTCGCGAGTTTA